>OX637466.1:7617401-7865151 GCA_951799995.1 Trifolium subterraneum | reverse complement strand
AACTTTTAAAAACACAATTCAAACCCCCTTGTTGTGTTTTTCACACCTTCAGTGTTGTGATGGTGATGTGTTGATGTGGTGGTGGTTGGATCCGGCGCCACCAGTGTGTGGTTGATGCCGTGTGTGACGGGTCTGCTTCGATACTCGATTCTCTGATCATGTTCAAATCTGTTGAGATTTGCAGGATTCTTTTTGAGTCTAGGATGATTTACAAATCAGTTGAGATTTGCAGTTTTCTTTGTATCTGGTTGACCTCTACCGCGTTAGTGTTTACTATTTGGAATCGGACTGCGATCTGAGACTTATCTGCCTAGGTTTTTTTCGACCGTTGCCCCATCAAGTTTTGGCTCACAAAGCTTCTTTTTGGATTCTGATTGGCCGATCACCTTTGATTCGAGATCGGGAGTACGTAGAGTCCAGTGACATCTTTATGGGTTAGGTTGATGTCTTGTCTGGTGGTTTGGAAGATGAGGAGTGTCATTCTAAGAATGAGATTAGAAATGGACCTCTATTAGGTGGTGTCTGTTTTGGTTTTTCATTGGTCTTCCACTTATATACGGTGCCTTTGTTTTATAGTTCCTCTTTTTCCGGTATCTATTCGTCTTGTGCAGAGACTTGGTCATTAATAATATTTATTTGCCCGTTAAAAAAAACTTCTCTTGTGAATTTGTATTGATATTCTCACAAAACCATTTAGGATAAATTATATTTTGTAAGGGATAATTATACTTTTCACCTTATATCTGGTATATGTTTACGTGTTTAATAGATTAAAAAAATTACATGTTTAATACTTAAGAAAAAAATTAGAAACAATTTTAAAAATAAATAGTTAAGAACCATAGAAACAAATAAATTTTGTGGGCTAAAAAATCTTTAATAGATGTATTATATGGCAATATAGTGTGATTAATATCAACCTCTAAAAAATTATCTAATGGCGATATTTATCATTTTTAATCAAAATATTTATTTTTATAATAATAAAAAATTGAAAACAAATATAATAAAATTTACTAAAAATGGTATGCAAACACGGGTTTTTTAACATGCTAGTGTGAAAGGAAGGTGTAGGAAAAACTCTATTCTTGCTCTTTGTGTGGGTGATAGATGGGTGGAGAATGTTTCAGAGGTGCGTGCTGAGATTGTGGACTATTTTACGAATCATTTCTCAGAATCAGTGGATAATCGGCTGACTTTAGATGGTATTGAGTTTCAGGTTGTTGATCCGGTTGATGTTCTTGCTCTGACAGTCCCGTTTACAACATCTGAGATTGAGGAGGTTGTGTTGAGCTCTGATGGGGATAAGAGTCCGGGTCCTGATGGCTTTAATTTTTCCTTCTTTAAAAGTTTTTGGGGTCTTCTTAAAGGTGACGTGGGGGTTTTGTTTGATCAATTTTTCTTAAAGGTGACGTGAAGGTGTAGGAAAAACTCTATTCTTGCTCTTTGTGTGGGTGATAGATGGGTGGAGAATGTTTCAGAGGTGCGTGCTGAGATTGTGGACTATTTTACGAATCATTTCTCAGAATCAGTGGATAATCGGCTGACTTTAGATGGTATTGAGTTTCAGGTTGTTGATCCGGTTGATGTTCTTGCTCTGACAGTCCCGTTTACAACATCTGAGATTGAGGAGGTTGTGTTGAGCTCTGATGGGGATAAGAGTCCGGGTCCTGATGGCTTTAATTTTTCCTTCTTTAAAAGTTTTTGGGGTCTTCTTAAAGGTGACGTGGGGGTTTTGTTTGATCAATTTTTCGTCACGGAAGATCTCCCACGAAGTTTTTCCTAGTATTTTATCACCCTTATCCCTAAGGTCTCTTCCCCTCTTAGGATTGGAGATTTTAGACCTATATCCCTTGTGGGGTCCCTCTACAAAATTGTAGCTAAAGTTCTTGCAAGGAGATTGGCAAAGGTCATGGATAAATTAATCTCTTCAAACCAATATGCTTTTATTAAGGGGAGACAGTTAGTGGATGAGGTTGTGGCCATTAATGAGATAATTGACCTAGCTAAAAAATCGAGGAAAGAATGTCTTATCTTCAAAGTGGATTTTGAGATGGCATATGACTCGGTTAGTTGGAGCTTCTTAGATTATATGATGACCAGGTTCGGATTTAATGGTCAGTGGCGTGGATGGATTAAAGCTTGTCTTTTTAGTGGAAATCTTTTTGTATTGGTTAATGGCAGTCCAACAGAGGCGATTAATATTCAAAGAGGGTCTTGTTTTAACCCGTTAGCCCCCTTTCTTTTTCTTTTAGCAGTAGAGGGTTTAAGTGGGGCTATCAAAAGTGCAGAGCAGCGAAATATGTTTAAAGGGTTTCAAGTTGGCAACACTGGCTTATCTATCTCGCATCTTAAGTATGCCGATGATACCTTGTTTATTAGAGAAGTTTCAATGGAAAATCTCTAGTCTTTGAAAGCTATTTTACGTAGTTTTTAGCTTGTTTTGGGCCTTAAGGTTAACTTTTATAAAGCTATTTTACGTAGTTTTTAGCCTCTTTTGGATAGCTTAGCTTTTGGGGTGTTAAAATTGGTATCAGAGCAGGTCAATCCAGTATTGGACCTTGTTGTGGGTCATTAATATTCAAGTTAAGTAGTAGGGACCCTTTGGAGCCTGGACTATTTACGCTGAAACCAGCGCATGCTAAGCTCGTACAACTCAGTATTGTGTATGGTAGGTAGGGGTATTACAGTTGAGAACCGAAGTGGACCAAGGAGGTCAAGGATGAAGAGTGCAGTGAAAACGCGAAGTCAGAAGGAAGGTTAAATGAAGAACCCTAGAGGCGAATGTTGGAGCTACAACAGTCGATGCTACGCAAGTAAGGAATGTATAACCATTAAGTGGTACAAGGGATTTAAGGAATGGTAAGTGGCTTAATACCGGTAGTAAGTGGCGCGCATATATACATGGGAGACGACGTGTCCAGTGGAAAGTGACGCATATATGCAATTCAAATACTCTAGAAAAAGGGGGATCCCAGTAACAAGAGAAGTCTCGATTGGAAAGGAGTGAAGATTGTTTGGATATAAAAAGCACATCTTCTGGAACCTCGTGGTATACGGAAGACGGGAATATAAAGTTCATATCTCTTCTCAGGAGGAAAGGCAGGAGTCCCATCAGAAGTTTCGTTGGAGTAAGAGAACAAAGAAATGGACACAGATGTACGAGTAGTAATTCTCCCAGACATGTGTTGAATGCGAGAAGTTCCAATAAGGATTGTGTATGTAAAGATGGCCGAATATTGTAGGTGTGAAGAAGTCAAACGCCTTGCAAAAGACTGGAATTAAAGTAACAACAATGCGTTAAATTTTGGGACTGATGCCAAGACCGGGTTAGAGTAATGCACCTGTAAGTTGGAAAGTAAGGCGGGAATCAGATTTTAGATGATTGCGAGCAGAGTTGAACGATGTGCAAGATCCTTTCGGAGCAGTGAGTCGGGATGTAAATAGGCTAGGAGTCGAACTGTCGCTTGCAGGAATGTATGTATAATAGGGGCCTTACGACAATGAAAGAAGAAGCGACGTAAGAGCAGTATTTGATGGACGCTTAATTTAGACGTCGAAGTAAGGACGACTATGTTCTGATTTACGTGGGGAAAAAAGGGTCATGGAGTAATTAACAACTACAAGTAATGTGAATAGAGTGGAGGTCTTCGGTGCACTATGTGGAGCGACTAGATGAATCGGGATCAAGACGACTTTCATTGGAGCAGCAACACGTATGTAACCATGCAATTTAGAAGTCAAGGTTGTAGGGATGTTACGTGAGAATGCAGTGCTTAAGAATTAGATGATAACCAATAATTGCATACGTGGAACTGTGAGAGTGATGGTCAAATTGTGTTCGATTGATACCTGGAGGATCTGTTGAGTAGACAGACGAAGTTGGAATTATGCAATTGTCAAGCCAGACAGAAAACCCCTTAACTTTATGAGAAAGTGGAATGTAAGTCAAGTAGGCACTAACCAATGAAGTATTATATGGCGTGTAAATCCTGACACCAGAGTTAATTATTTGCCAATGTGAACCCTATCTCAACCAGACTTATCAAGTCAAGTATTTCTCGATTCGTAACTAGTAAACTTTAGAGTCATCTGGACGAATATTCTCCTTAATCTACCTGACCTTTTTTTTTTCCGAACAGATACATCCTTTCAGTGCCTCAAGGCCTACCGGTTAGGTTCAATGTAGAAGTTTGTTGAAGGCACAAACATTTCCAATCCATCAATATCAGCAAG
Organism: Trifolium subterraneum; assembly: GCA_951799995.1. NCBI lineage: Eukaryota > Viridiplantae > Streptophyta > Magnoliopsida > Fabales > Fabaceae > Trifolium > Trifolium subterraneum. The sequence goes on along the minus strand of OX637466.1, from coordinate 7,860,915 downwards.
TCAAACTGAAATTTCAGAATATCATGCTTAAGTTCCTCCGGGATAATATTTCCCCCAGCCTTTCAACTTCATCTTTGGTAATCAGTTCAGATCAGAATAAGTCTGAAATTTCTCGTTACGACCAATGAGTTGTTTTCTTTCGAAAACTATTTGTATCCCTAGTGAGTCGGTTAGTTAGCACCATTGAGAAAACCAACTCACGCAACTCTGTACAATTCTAATATTGGTATACTAAACCTCGATGTTTCAAGTACGTTATGAGCATTCATTTCCTCAATGTTAGCCTGTTATATCAATATAGCAGAGTGTTCACTCTGGGTACCTCCTACAAAATTGTTTTCAGTTCTTCAGTCTCATTATTAGTAACCAATTCGAGTCAGCATAAATCAATTGCTAGTATAAAGTAATGCATTGTTCTCTACCAAAATTGTAAGTTATCCTAGTTGACCTATTAGTTAACATTTTGAGTGGCCTAGGACTAAGAGCCTCAATTTAGTATCCGTCCCACAGATCTTATGTTTCTCGTTTGTTCAATCTCAATAATTAGTTTGTGATAGATTTTCCCTATGCGTGACCCTATCACTTGATTCTTGACAAGTTTCAATCCCTACATTCAGAGAAGATCACCAGAGGTATTTTACAGTAAGACTAGATTCCATTGGAGGAACCAAGGTTGTCAGAACCGGACCAGTCCTTGAACCGCCGAGTTCACCGGTTCAAGGTTCAATTGGTCGGACCGGGGTTCAACCGGGTCGGACCGTTTTTAATTAAATATATATTTTAATTAATAAATAAATTGGCCAAAAGAAAATTAATATATAAATAATAAATTAATATTCCCTAATTTCAAACATTAAAAAGATAAAATATCATAAAAGTCAATTAATACAATTAAAATATATAGTAATAAATCCTATAAATAAATATAACATTAATATATAGTAATAATTTATAAATTATTGTTATATTTAAATTAATAGATCTTTTAGGGCTTTGTAAAGTGTGTGGGTCATAGTGATAGGCCCAATACTATGTTAACAACCCTAATTTCATTAGTATATATTATGCCTTATCTTTTTCTATTCATTCCCAATTTCTATGCGCCGCAGATCTTTCTCCTTCCCTGTGTTATGTTTCATCTTCCATTCTTTCTATTTTCTTTGTAACAAAATCCCACCATCATTAATAATTCAAAAATAAATAAAGAATGGTGAAAGAGAAAGTAAGATTCACACTTTGATTTCTCTTTGCTACTCTGGTCAAGTGATTACAGAAGGTAGAAGAAAATAAAATTTATTTTTCTTATTCACAATAAGTTAAAAGCTTTTAGCATATGAATTTTCATATATATAATGAGATAATTACACGTGAACCATTTTTTCTTATCATCAGTTAACAACAAAAACGGTTCAACCAATGGATTTGTCAAAACCGCCGGTTTATCTGGTTTTTGTCTGGTTTTATCCGATTTTCCGGTTCTCATCCCGGTTCTCTTGCAATCCGATTTTCACATCAAACCAAACCGGATTAGTGTCCGGTTCACGGCTCAACCGGTTGAACCGGCCGGTCCGGTTTTAACAACCTTGGGAGGAACCCCGTCAGTTGTTATGGGTGGAAGAAGTTAAGGAAAAATAATAGGAAGTGAGACTCCACGGAAACAACAGGAGGAACGAAATAGTAAGATACACGACAAGGAAAGTGTATGGATGGTCGGTGCTGGTAGTGAAGCTTTTACAATTTGATGAGTTCCCGAACTCGGTGCATCTATACCAAGATGACCCTGACAGTATTAAATCCCTCATGAGACCATTCCAGATACCGATCCAGTGAAGTGAAAACAAGGATTTAGTGGCCGTCAAAATCACTCACAAAGTGGATAAATCGGCTACAAATTGAAAAAATTATCCAACTTACCGGCCGCAAAAATCGACCACAAAAAACACGTGTAATTAGCGGCGGCCGCAAAGTTCTTTTTTATTTTTTTAAAAAATATTTTATTAATTTATAAAATATAATTAAATTATTAAATTAATTTTTTTTTTAAAAAAAAGCTTATCCCCGTTGGACCAATTATGTCCCAATTATTTTTTTTTGGAATTTTTCTTGTTTAATTAGGCATTTTTATTTATGGTTCTATTTTGTTAAAATAGTCAAATGTAAGCACTCAATCCCTCATTTATTATTTTTTTAATAATAGTTCTTAATAAACACTCAATCCCTCCAACCCAGCACCTATTGAAAAGTCCTAAATGGGTCTCATCAATAACTCTACATCACAATATATTTTAATTATTAATAATTATAAAAGTAAGCGGGTCCCATAAAAAAATATTTTAATGAAAACTAAGGTGGGCCATAGAAGAGAGAGAGAGAATTCTTATTTAAGAATCGGATCCTATTAATAATTCAAAAGTGTATTGCACCAATGGTAGTTCCTATTAAGAACCGGTTCTTAATAGTGTAAGATCCACCATTGGAGATGGTCTAAGACACCAATTTGAGGAGTTCAGATCACCTCCAGTCCTTTATACTCCAGTTTTTCCAGTCCAGTACCCAGATCTTGACACGTGGAAAACATTATTTCAATGGTATAGATTCAAGAAGGAAAGAAAAAAAATTAAAAAAAAAAAACATAATGTAAATATAATTTTGAATTTAACAAGTTATAATTTTTTTTAATCTAACAAACCACAAAATGTAATTTTGAATCACAGTTGAAAAAAAAACCTTTAATTTCGAGATCTGAGAGACAGAGATTGGGAACAAAAATAATGTGTAAAACTTACCAGAAACCAATAAAAAGGACAAAAAATTAATTAAAAAAAAAAGAGGAAACAGAAGACAATAGAAAATAAAATTAAAAAAAAAACAAAAAAGACAACAGAAAATCAAATAAAAAAAAAACCTTTTTTTTGTTGTCTTATTCTTGAGCAAAGGGAGTTTAAAGTTACAGATCTAGGGTTTTAAGTTTAAGGTATTGAGTTTAGTCAAAAAAAAATAAAAGTTTAAGGTATTGAGTTTTTGTTCTTGTGTTGATTCGGTTTAACAAGGCGAATAGGATTTTCGGTTTGATTTGGATATTTTTTGGGTTAGATTTGGTGTTAGAAGGGAAAAAATGATGAACAAATTGAGAGAGTGGGAGATGAGAGAGTGAGAGGAGGATGAGAGAGTGAGGGATGAGTTCATCCCTTATTCATCACCATTATAAACCCTAGCAGAGAGAAAAGAGAGAGGAGAGTGAGAGAGTTCTGTAATACAGAAAAAAAAATGAGAGAATTGTGAGGTTTTGGGAAATTTATAGGTCACATCATCTGGTGCGCGCGCGTCTATGGCAACAGAGTGCACCCTCGCTATTATAACCATCTGATCTAATTAGACGTACCCAAATGTGTCTCCTTGTGATCATATCAGGGGCGTTGGATTAATCAGACGGTCCTGCTCCTCCCGTTTTTTTTTTGTTTGTTGCTGGACACCCTTGGGCCCTGATGGACTAGGCATAGTCCGTTTTAGCTATTCACACCTCCATTATTTTTTTAAATCTGCTGCAAGTTAGCGGCCGCCTAGGCCGTCACTAAATTTTGCAACGATTCCCAAGATCTGTCAGTTGCAATTTTGCGGCGGTTTAGGCCGCCGATATGTCCTAGGACAACTTTGCGGCGGTTTAGGCCGCCGCTAAGTTGCTGACGCGTTTCATTTTTTATTGTTTTTTACTTTGTGGCCGTTTATTTTAATATTGCGGCGGCCTAGGCGGCCACTAACTTACTGGCGGGCTAGGCGGCCACTAAATTAATATACAATCCGTCACAAAATTGATGTATCCTTGTAGTGATAGATGAAGTGAGCCAAAGAAAAAATGTGGCAAGGGATGGTAAAGTAAGAATTAAATGGAATCCAACTTGTAACGCCCCGATATGTTATATATACATTTTATTGATTTATTATTTTACTATTTGATAAATAAATAGTAATATGAATTATTTTACATTCTATTTATTTATTTTATTTAGTATTTGATAACATAATTATTTTAATTATTTAACTAATTTATAAGTTTTGGAAACTATAGTATTTGGCATTGGTTTTAGGATGGTGACAAACCAAAAATGTCGACTGAGTCAAAATTGAAATGCTTGCCAATATATTATCCACGTGAAACATAGTATGATAGGGAGGACATGCATAAGCATACTCACATAACCGATTTCCCCATAATTGTGCCACTTAATGCCCCATTTAACTAGCTAATACTATCCTAATTATTAGAATATATCATTCTTACTAAATTATAATTAATTACCATTTCTAATTAGTTTCCTAAACCAGCATTATACGTTGAAAATTTGTGTATTGATACCCCTTTATGATAATTGAAACAAGTAAAAATTATTTCCATTGATTATTATACAAAATTAAGGTGAATTCTAGGATGAAGGATCAATTAAGTCCCTCGCCGGTGTACCATTTATTTTGACCATTAAATTAAATACACTTACATGATTTCATTACACCTTAGCACACTGGATCTGGTGTTTCCTCTCTCCATTCACATTGTTTCTCTCTCTCTCTCTTCATGACTTAAACGCTTCAAAAAAAAAAAAAAATACACATCAAACTGACAAAAACCTGTAAATTGTAAGAATGCAAGGAGTTGAGATTTTGGTAAATCGATTTTGTCTTCATTAATTCATTAGTGGACGATTTTGTGAGAAAAATAAAATGGGTATTGAGAGTCAATAAACTCATATAAGAACTTTAACACTTTGTCTCCTTCACCGGAATCACAGATAACCTAAGAATCAAAGAAAGTCCATGAATGTCCTTGTGTTTTCCAACAATACACTCTTTTTAAATTATTTCTATGTCAATATCTACAAGAGCCCTAAAGAAATTTTAGCATTGAAGCACTCTGAAAAAATCTGGAAATTGTAAAATTTTCCCATTGAAGAAGAACCAACGGAGAAGACAAATAAGAAAGATGTGCATGTAGGAGCATGATTTACTATTACTATTATTATTATTATTATTATTATTAGTGTGAGAAAAAATAACCTATTCATAACTTAAGAATTGTCCAGGTGTTTAGTTATTATCATTTTCTCTGATAAACTCTTATGGGATACGTTTAATTTTGAAAATACTCAAATCTATTATGGCCAGAAGCTTTGATTGTAAAAAGAGAATAGCAGGTAGTTTTTTTTTTTTGATAAGCGAGAATAGCAGGTAGTTGGTGTTGTGTGGTAATGGGTAAGTGGAAATCAAATTAAGGAGAGAAAATACAAAGAAGAAAAAGAGATTCAATGTGGGTTAGTGTATGATAAAATTTGTGTATTTATTTAATCTAATGGTAAGATCAAGTGGTACACCGGTGAAGGACTTAATTGAGCTCTCACCTTAGAATTCACCAAATTATAGTAGTTGAAATAAAAGAAATAAAAATGCATGTGCTGCCTGAACATAATTTCGGCCTACCCTAGGTTATTTCTAAATTGATCACATTTGTTTATATCTATCTCAGAGCCGCCTCCCAATTTCACTTAACCCACAACATCATAAACATCCACCTACTCATATCACGTTAAAACATTCTATTTTTCCAAAATTCTCTAGTTCACAAAACTATATTCTGCTGAAGCCGTCTTCATCACAAGCAACTCTCTTAAAAATTCGTAGTCCAAAGGTATCAATCTTCCATTCACTTCCTTTTATTTGTTCATAGTTCATACACTTTCTAATCTTAAAAATAATGATTCTTTTTAGAACCGTTAAGCACCGATCGTGCAGTTAACTGTAGAAATATCGAGAGTCGGTATCGTTGAAAGGAAGTCCTCCGGGTAAGGGCTTTCCCCATACATTCATGCTACATAGTACTGTGTTGTAGAATAATAGTAGAGCCTTGTCACTTAAAATAAACCAAATAAATCAACTTTATACAAAATCAATAATCAAATTCATGCTCGGTTTGTGTATATGTTTTTTGTAATTGAAATCATTGTATATATATGCCTTGTGTTTGTTTATATGTATATGGTTGTTAAATTTCTTGTTTACTTCTTATGATTAAAGATTTTGATCTCCTTCTTTTCCTTGTGGCGTGTGATTATTATAGTTTGTGGGTGTGGTCTAACAAATATAAATAAGACAGTATTGTGATTTTCTTGTTTCGGTCGGTAAACACTGTGTTTGATCTTTGAAAGGAAAAAAGGGGTACGCTATTAATAAATGTTTGGTTTTGTTCATACATGGTATATTTTTCTATGCTTCCATATTTTTACTCTTGTCCGACCGATATTGGATTTGTGGAATCTGTATCTATTATGATGGTTTGGTATCCTGAGTGCTTGTTTTCAATTCTGTCACATAGAATTGTCAATCATGTGTTGAGTGCTATGTTTCGTTCTTATCACAGTGAAAGCAAATACAATTTGACCATTAAATATTTACACATATTGTCAGGTTAGTCTAAGCCGTGAGGATGAACCAAGGTATATAAGTGTATCGGGTAAAATACCAGGATATCATTTGCCTAAGGCCCAACTCTCTCGTTTGGGCTATACCCGCCTCATAGAGCGAAAGGCCCAATAAACATCCCACTAGAGGAGGATGAATTTAGTCATACTTAGGGAAAGGAACACATGGAACCACTTACTCCCCCATGATCTTAACTACTTATCCCACTACTCCCATGCATAACAGTTATCCTCAATGCTTATATATACATCACTTCTTTCTCGTTCTAGGATACGTTCCAAATACACACATACGGAAAACATTATCATATACACAGCATAACAACCATAATCATCAAATATACACCCATCTATCCTTAGCAGGAACAATAAGTAAGAGTTGAGACATGCATCATATAGATTTGTAGAGAAGAGTTGTCTAGTGTCTGTGTGGCAAGTTTTAGAGCCTATGTGGAAATGTTAATATTTTAGAGCTTGTGTGGCATGTTTTAGGGCCTGTGTGACTGGTTTTCCATTGGTATGAAATTTATTATCCGGATCATTAGTGCCTGTGTGACAGGAGTCTCATATAAAGTTGTCTTAGCCGCATTGCATTTCATATAGAAAGGACAAATAACAATAGTAAGTAATTATTCTAGTCATAAAAGAACCAATGTAAAAGAAAGAAAGAAAAAATAAAAATATATAAAGACTGTTGGACTGTAGTGAATCTGAGATTGTTAGTTTCTTCTTTTCATTTGGCTTGGCTGTTCAATTTGTGAGGTGTGTTGAATCATGAACCTGGTCACCCGTGTTGTGTTGAAATATGACATTTTGTTGCTTTGTTTATCTTCTTCCTTATCAATATTACTTCTTATGTTTTCCACTATGATCACCCAAGTGTTTTTAAAATAAATTAATAATTATAGTTTTCATTGATGGAGTGTTTTGTTATTGTTTTATAACATTTTCTTGTGTTGAGTATGATTCAACGTGGATAAGGAAATGACCCCTTACAATTAAAATTTTAGGTACTCAAGGAGAAAGTTATGATTGAATGTGATGCTTGAAGCGCGTTCGTACGGAGAAAAAATGGGTTTTTACAAATATAGTATTTTGTGTAATAAATAAGCCGATGGGGCGTACTTTTTTTATTTCAATGCAGTTTAGCATTTAAACTTGCTTAGAAATGTGGATATGGATTTCTTCGACTAGGATTTTCAAACTACCCCTTACTTTTAATCTAATTGAGCTATGTTTTTCTTTTGCATTTCAATTCAGGCATTATTATACTATTTTATTTGATATAAAAGAAAAAAAAAATACAGCCGCATTTTTAAATGAAGAAATACTTTTTAGATAATATCTTGGTAAAAAAAAATCTGGGATGTTACACAACTCACATGTAACGACAGTGGATGAAGTGAGGGTTAAAGTTGAATCAATTAAGTACCCCGGGTAGAGCATTGTTATGGTTGATTGCAATGTAAGTCCCACATTGCTAATGAAGGAAAAAAAATGTCAAGAAAAATATATTGGAGAAGTGAATGGTGGAGGAGCTCAATGCTATATATAGAGGCCTCAATTTCCTTGTTTCAACACACGAAGCAGTAGCACTTGTAAACACTTTAAGTTTATATTAGTGTTTGTTTCTTTTTCTCTTATGCTTTTGTTTTAGAGTATTTGAGATGTAGTTCACATATTTACTTTGGAGAGTGTGGGTGTACTGGGGTCATGGGGTGGTTGAGAGTGAAGTCTATGTGTTGTATCAATTTTCATATAGTGTTTATTCTCTGGTTGCCGGTTTTGACAAAGGCCGTGGTTTTTTCTCCGGTTTTGGAGTTTCCACGTTATTCTTGTGTTGTGATTGTATTCTTCTTATTTTCTCTATGCCTGTTTTTTCCAACAATTGGTATTAGAGCTTTTGGTTTGATTAATTCAGTGAGAGGGAGTTCCGCTGTGAAGTTTAGGGCTAGAGAAAATTGATGGAAGAGTCATGTTTGGCTTGTGGAAAATCAAGTCAAGGATGTGTTGATACAATCAGGGTTACACAAGGTCAACCTGGAGAGGCGGTGGTAATAGATATCAGTCTGGAGAGGCGGTGCTAAAAATATTCGGGTTACGTCTGAAACAACAACTTTATTATGAGGATGTGGAGACACTAGTGGAAGTTGAGAATTGATAGAGTATTGAGTCATGAACTTTTGATGCTCCTATCACATGTGTTTGAAGAAGGAATACTTTGAAACTCTCGAGCTAGTTGAAGGTGGAGTCGTTCACCTTGGTGACGGGAAAACTTAAGGTTCAAGGTATGTTTTCAGTTTGTCTTACAAGGTTTGACAATTGTGGGTTTCTTTTACACGTTTTGAGGGATGCTCCTAAACTTTGATGTAAAGATAGTTGTTTCTACTATTGGTCATGCATTGGTTACTAGTGGTGATTCTCATGATGTGGTTAAGTTGTGGGACTTCGATTGGTACTTGTTAGTGACATGAGTTTAGTTGGACTAGTGAAACAATGATAACTACGTGGTGGAACTGAACTGGAATTGTTGGAGACTAACAATGACTTGAAGTATGTTTCAGAGTAGTTTAAAGAGAAATTGTCTAGGTGAATCGGGAGCAGTATGTTTCCTTATGGTATTTCCGCTATGCCATGAAAAAGGACAAGTTATTGATTAGGGATTCAGAACAACACACGGACATTGGTTGATATTGATGCAAGGTGTGTGGTGAGTTATCTTGATGGCTGATGAACTTCCGTAAAAGCCAACATGGAAGTTGCACCATAAATTTTCAGCAACGTTTCGGGATGTTGAAATTCTCGGGATGGCTTAGTTCCAAGTGAAGAAATTCTTGGGATGGTTTATTCCAAGTGGAGAAAATTATTGGGATGGTTTAGTTCCAAGTGAAGTGTACTCTTTATGGTGGAGTATGATAATTTAATTTGTCGGTATAGACAATGAGAATTATGATTGTCGGTGAAGACAATGATTGTCGGTATAGACAATGGAAGCGGAAGATAATGATTGTTGGTGTAGACAATGAAGATTAAAGGTCAAGAAAAATATATTGGAGAAGTCCCACATCGCTTAGAGAAGTGAATGGTGGAGGAGCTCAATGCTATATATAGAGGCCTCAATTTCCTTGTTTCAACACACCAAGCAGTAGCACTTATAAACACTTTAAGTTTATATTTGTGTTTGTTTTTTCTCTTATGCTTATGTTTTAGAGTATTTGAGATGTAGTTCACATATTTACTTTGGAGAGTGTGGGTGTACTGGGATCATGGGGTGGTTGAGAGTGAAGTCTATGTGTTGTAACAATTTTCACCTAGTGTTTATTCTCTGGTTGTCGGTTTTGACAACAACTGTGGTTTTTTCTCTGGTTTTGGAGTTTCCACGTTATATTCTTGTGTTGTGATTGTGTTGTTTTATTTTCTCTATGTCAGTTTTTTATAACACTATTTCGATTCCTATTGAGAGCCTATTTGTTTCTGTTAACACTAGAGTATGTTATTGGGTTTCTTCTTCTTTTCTTTCCCCAAAAGTCCCTACAATTTTATAAATATAGTTTTCCCGTTGACATTCTTTAGCCAAAGGTATAAACTTCTTGATATACATTTAAATATATAGATATTTTATAATTTTGTAATTTGATTTTATCTTTAAATATTATTTATGAATCCAGTAAATATTTAGGGATCGCAAAATATATTGTTATTATATAGTTCCTGAAGAACTTAGAAATTTAATTTATGAATTCCTGAAGAATTCAACAAACTTAGTTCCTGAAAATGTTAGAAAACTCAATTTTTTTATCCATCATAAAATCCGAAAGAATTCACCAACCTAGTTTCTGAAGAACTTCGAAGTATCACTATTTATTATGAATTCTTGAAAAATTTCATTAATCATGCATCCCTGATGGATTGTGCATAGAAATAATTTTATATATTATATAGTTCTTGAAGAACTAATAAAATAACTTCTTTTCTCTTCAATGAATTCCAGATGAATTCAATAGTCCTACATCCTTGAAGGATTGTAAATTGATAGTGATTTATTATGTAGTTCTTGAAGAGCTCAATGGTTAATGATAAGCTTTTGTATTTTTTATTCTCTATGAATTCCAGAAGAATTGAATGGTCTAGTTATGAAGAAATTTATTAAGTTATAAAGATATTCATCTAAATGAATATCATATATTGAAACAAGGAATGAAGAGATGCCAAATATTATTACGACATATATTTTGGATAACTTAAGAGTATGAAAAAGTTATAAACCAGAAGTTTATACTAAACTTATATATATATTAGGGAAATTGAAGCACAAATTATTGTAAACCAGAAATTTACAAATCATGTGAATTTATCGTTGGCAAGATCGGATGGGTCACCCCAGATTTATTATGATGCGAAAAACTATAGATATGTAATGAAGGGCCTGAAGTTCCTTCATTCCAATAATTTTTATGTGTTACTAGTTCCCAAAAGAAATTGATAATTTGAGAAATTGGACCATTTAGACAATCTGTGGCTTGAATTGACGCATCAACTAAATTGATCACATGCATGTTTGTTGTTAACTTACAACCAGAAGCTTGTGAAATTGTTTTCTCAAATAGTTTTGCTAAGATCTCATTTTCTAAATTCTTAGAAAATATTTGATAAGTATCGTATATCAGTTGAAATTGATATCGAATAGAATATGATCATACAAAAAAAATGGACTTGAAGAACCATTCTTTAGACGTCTAAAGTTAATCACATGACTGATACTTATGAGATCATAAATTTTAATTTATATGTTGGGAACATTCAAACATGTATATTGAGATATTGATTCACATCAAGCCAACAAGTTATTATATATAAGTCCTCCCCTTAATTTGCAATTTATTTTAAGTTTATAACCTCATATTTTTCATATAAGCATTTTTTTGATGTGTTGTGTATGTCTCAATTGCTCCAATATAATGCACTAAGATGAATTCTAATTCGAATAAAGAAAATATATTTGATATGAATCTCCATATATATTATTTAGTATTTCAAGGTAAAAACTGGAGACTAATCTACAGCCTGGTAGGCTGATAATCAAGTGATGAATTAATTTTCTCAATATTAGGGGGAGAGGATAAGCTGCTGAAAATTTGAACCAGAAGTTCAAATGAATCACTTGATATAAATTATTATTTTCTCATTTTGATTCTCATATAAAATAGTTTGAACCAGATGTTCAAAAGATAAATCATTTGCAAAATTTATGAAATCAACTATCAGCTGCTAATGCTCCAATCAAAATCGATGTCCCTGTTGGACAATCTTATATTGCAAATGACTCTTAACCACCTTGAAGCATGGTAGGTCTGTCGGTTCCAATGATATAAATCCTGAAATAAAAAAATAAATGAGCTAAAAAGAAAGATGACCCAAGTGAGGATATGAAAATTTCGAAAGAACATTTGACATAATTAATTTTTCAGTTCCAGAAGAACTTATCAGGTACCTGAAATTTATGATAATAAAGAGATCTCGACGAATTATGTCATGAATAAAAATTATGCCATGAATGGAATATGATGGAACCGAAAGGAAGTCAACGTTGACGATAATTTTATATATAATATAGCGCTATTTGTGATAAAAGTTAATGAGGATAATGAACCAAATTCTATTGAAAATGACAACAAACACTACTACAATTTTGAGTTATAATAGCGCCTATTTAATAGCGCTTTTATTAAAAACGCTATTAAAGGCTATTTAAAAATTGACATTAAGACCTATAATATCGTTTTTGGGTCGGGCGCTATTATAAGTATCGCCTATAATAGCGTGTTTAGCTCAATCGCTATTATAGGGGTTTAAACAAAAATAAAATTAAAAATTTAACACATGTATATTAGCGCTTTCAGCTGAACGCTATCAAACATGTTGACATAGATAGCGTTTTTTGTAAAACGCTATTACAGGCTTTGTGAAAAATTGATTTCCCGCACTATGACATTTTCTTTTCGTGTATTAACTTAGAAATCCAGCAACTAGCCATGACTCCTCATTTCTTCAAACCACCGTTTCCCAGCAAAATCTGAACCAACCCAAAAATTGAACCCATCTTCTTCTAGCTTCAAACCCAGAAATCGTTCCTCAACTTCAAACCCTAGAAACGAATTCATCTTCTTCCAGCTTCAAACCCATAAATCGATTTGTTCTTTCTCTAATCGAACTCAAAGAAGAGTTTCCCGGAAAAATCAAATTCAGAGAAGAGTTCTCAGAGAAATCAAACTCAGAGCAGTCGTTTCTCTTCTCCAATCAAACTTCTCACATAGTTGTGAACCCAACTGTGAACCCTAATATTCAAGAACCCATAAATCACTTTGAACCCTAACCCATAAATTCTCCATATACCCAGCAATTTAACTGTCAGAAGTTGTACTCGTTCGTCGCCGAGACAACTCAAACGGTATTAAGGTATGCTTAGGGATAAGTTACAGTTATATGTTACATTATAGGTCACATTTAATTTGCAAAATTGATTTAAGTTAGAAGACAATTTTGTTTTTAGGTGTTGGCTTTTCAGCTATGATTTTTTCCAAAATTGTACTAATATCATAATGTTTGGTGTCACTGATGTTAATTTGTTGCCATTGGTTTGTTATGATATTTTGTCTATGATGACTATATAATTGGTTGGATTTAAGTAGTGATGTAGGGAGTGGTTTTGTCTTTGGATTTGCTCTGTTTGCGTGTGATGTAGGTTGAGCCCTTTGTTCTTTTTGGTGAAAATGGTTGTAGTGTTTTTGTTTTACTTTTGGTTCTTATATAGCTTTAGTTTAACAGATTTACCTTTCACTGTTGTAATGTTTCCTTGCCATGAGTTCTATATAGTTGATTTAAAATAATCATTTTGCTGTCATAGACATTATAGATAGCAAGACTAAGTTGTCTATCAATTTATAGGATCAAACCAATGTCTAGACTATATTAACCTTATAATACACATGCACCAAAACCAATTAAATAGCTCAACTTGATATATGTGAAAATCTCAAACAAAAATAGACATGGAGATGAAGATTTCTCCTACAAATTTCTTAGATGAAATCTGATATTCCTTAAAAAATAAGCTCATTTAAAGCTCTAGAACACATTTTGGACCCCTTGAACCACAATCTTGAGCTTAAGGCATAAGTAAGTGTTTACAATACCAACTCTCGAACTTTATGAAACCCTTAATCACCATTACATATATATGTTAAAATAGACTTTAATGGAAAAGGAGGGTTCAAACCATGTAGTGTTCATATTTGGACCTCTAGCAGAAAAAGGAGATGAGTACGTAAAACTCCTAAACTTAAATGGTTTTGTAGGCCAGTCCTGGGCAGTGCTGGTCTGGGTTTGTTTTGATTTGATGACCATATCTAGAACATTTCAAAGCACATAGAAAGAAAAATTGTACCTCTACAGTCCAGTCCCTAACTATGTTCCTTATGCAACTTATGTGTGTCAAATTGAAAAAAATTCTACTTGTAGAGGATCTTCTGGTTGCACTATAAACAAGAGACAATTGAAGGGTCTAATCCAATGGTTCTTTGTTCTTTAATTAGTTTTATGTTCATGGCTTGCTGTTTTAGGTTTAAATTAAGCTGAGAGTGATCTTGCACATAATGTTATCATTAATATCATTCTATTTTTACCTTTCTTTTTTTAACTTTCTTGTTCAGCTTGTATCTGAGCTCTATTTCTTTTTAATAAATTTTTTAGCTCTATTTGCTTAAAGATCATTTTTTTTAATACACCAAAAAGTATGCTTAGGAATAAGTTATAAATATATATGTTACGAGGTATGCTTAGGAATAAGTTACAGTTATATGTTACATAGATCACATTATAGAAGTTTGAGAAAATTTAATTTGAAAAATTGATTTAAGTTAGAAGCTAAAACTATTTTTGGGTGTTGGCTATTCAGCTTTCATTTTTTCAACTTTTGTGGGCACATATGACAACACTAACAGCAGTTACAATCTCCATTTTAGTACGGTGATTGGTCACTTGGTCTACCGTGATTTGCACTAGGAGTAATTCATAATCACTGTCAATATGAATGCATTGCCTTTACTTTGAATTCAAACATTTGATCCATATTAGGATAAAAATTATTCAAAGTTGTGGATATCATTTGTTGTATTTTCATTTAGGGCAGACTTTTATTTTAATATGGGTTTGATGGAAAGGCTTATTACTCTTTCAAGTGGTGTTTCTACTGATACGAAGGTAAAATAATTATTGGATTAGATTCGATTTCTAATATAATTATATGGATTGTGGAAGTTTTGTTTTGTTAATTAGTGTCTCTGAATTTTGAAAACAGGTATCTGTGATGCAATTTAGAGCAGCCATCTATTGCAACATTCTCGTTCAAATTGCATGTTCTATATCAAATGCAAAAATAATCGACCGTGAATCTTATATGGTCAGTGTCCATGCTCTGGTTTTGTGTGGCAACTGATTCACTTCTATTTTAATCTGTTGAAACAATTATTTGCTTATAACACCCTATATTTTTGTACATGCATTTGCAAAAGATATTTGACGAGTTTGCCAGCCTTTGGATAAGTATGAAAGTTTATGCAAAATCAAAAAGTTACTATGATGCTCAACAGTTCAAGTTTAAGTCTCGAGCACTCCAAATTGAGTGTTATTGGCGTTGAAATACCAGCTCTTGCAAATTCAAGTGCAACTGAAGCATTTTCTGAATGGAAGGAATTTTCTTATGAAGAAAAATCTGCTGACAAAGTAAGATTGATTTTTTTATGCTAAATGTATGTTCTTAATTAATTGATTTCATCTTGTATGTATTAGTCATCTGAAATCTTTTCATTTAATCAGATGGAATCCTCAGAGGAGTATGAAATATCGGATGAAGAATGGAAGTATCTGGAAGAGTCTATCCTCGACAATATGGTTCTCATTCACAGTCAGTTATTTGGATCTGGTGATATAGTCCAAGCTGTAAGTCTGTGTAGCCGCGGCTTCTATAGAAGTTAGAATATGATTTGCAATTTGGGGTTGAAAGAGTATTATGACTTATTGACTTTATAAGTTAGAATATGATTTACAATTTGGCTTTGTAAACATAATCGAATCTTATAAATAATGACCTCTATGGGTGTATATTAGATGATTTTTTATGAAATACATTTTGTGGATAATAACCCAAATTTAGAGCTTCATTGGCTACTGGTTCAAAATATTGAATTTCATGGGTTGGCCATAATCTAACACCGATTTGTATTTCAAAATAAATTCATCAAGACTAGAGTGATTTGTTTTCTTGTATTTTAAGATATTTATTTTGATTGCTATACCCAATAAAATTAGTTTTTTTTCTTCTTTTCATGATCACACCAAGTGTGATATGACTTTTATATAACCTATGTGTTGATGATCATTTGTTTTCAGTGGTCGTCCTTCTTTACTAGTGGTTTTTTTTTTTGCAGCCCGGAATCTTCAAAATTTCTGATGAAGATCGGTTGCATTCCCTCAGCGAGTCATATAAATTGGGTATCAATTTAATCAAAGGTAATAATAATTTCTGTTGAAGATCGGTTGCATTGCTTATGACTTTATATTATATTTTCGAATCCTAAATTTTTTCTTCTGCGCAGGCGTCCACTCTTCAAATTTGGCCAGTTTAGATGCTAAAATGATTCCAGAGCTTTTATTTTATCTCTGTATTTTATCTCTGCCAGTTTAGATGCTACATTTTTTCTTCTGCACAGGTGTCCACTCTTCAATTCTAACTCAATTTTGTGCTATTTTTATACTTGAAGTACTTTTATCGCATAGATATCCTTCATACTCTAAAGAGAAGTTAGATGAGGTGATGGAGGAGTGGGCTACCTATATGGCCGAAGATATTCTGCAATTTGCAGGTCTATGAACTGGACATGATATATAAGGTCTTGCATATGGCGTCACTATATTTCAAAATTTATATTTTGATCATTTGACACATTTTTTTTAAGGTGACGTTCTGTTTTTTTTTCTTCCGTGCTGTGAGTTTGTATTTTGATGGTAGTTCAATAGCAATTTTTCAGAGGTATGTCAACTTTGTTTTACATTTTGTGCTTTGGCAGATTATGAGGCAATGATTTTTATTCGATTGTAACACCTAGGGAGTCATTGAATTAAATTCATTCTGGTATCTTCGAGTTGACTACAAGAATCAAATTGCAGCATGCAGGTATCTCTTTCACTTGATTAGTTCCCTTCTTAACATGATATGGTATTAAAAAAATGAAATACTTTATCTATAGTTTTTTCTATTCATTTACACATTCTTTTGTATACCGTGAATTGAATAAATTTCAGGTTAAGAAGCTCTACACTCAAAGGGATGATTAAATCAAATAGTAGATAAAGATCTAATGGGAGAGAGGCTTAGTTAAATTGGAAGAGATGGTCCGCGTTGCATGTAGACATCTTAGGTGACTCTTGATTTTTTGTGGAATTGAATCTGCCACTAAAGATCAGCTATTTTGAAGCCAGTGGTGTCATACATAGATGCTTATAAGCAAAGGATTGATTAAGTTTGTCATTTTCGTACTTTATATGTTGGATTATTTTATAACCAATACTTGATTATATTGTAGTGCACGTCACTTATTTCTTATGTATCGTTTGATTTTAGTGGCCAAGTTGAAGCGTTCAACGGTTATGATTAATAAAAATTTGTTTAGTTTTTGTTATCCAAGTTTATAATAATAATAATTAAAGATTAAGATAAAAAGGACTTTTTTTTTTAATTTGAAAAACGACCTATAATAGCGATTTTTTTAATTTGAAAAATGACCTATAATAGCATTTTTGGAAAGACCGCTATTAAAACCTGACCTATAATAGCGATTTATGGACACGGGCGCTATTAAACGTTGTGTGCTTGAAGAACTATAATAGCGCTTTCAGAATAAAGCGCTGTTAAACGTTGTTTTCAAAGGCCTCATCGGTGGCGCCAATTTACATACGATAGCGGTTTTATCCAAAAGCGCTGTTAAACGTGTACATTTTATAGCGCTTGTTAAGCGCTATTATAGGCGCCGAACCTATAATAGCGGTATCAATAATAGCGTTTTTAAGCGCTATTAAAAGTTAAAAAAAGCACTATTAAAGACCCTTATTTGTTGTAGTGAAAATGATTATCTAAATGAAAAGACGCAATTGCTACGTAATTAAACTCATTTTGCAAATGAATGATTCTTGGACCAACAGTCCATACACATGAAGATGTAAAAATGATGAGATACAAATCAATTTTCGTGTGATAGAAAATGTTGAAATACAAATTTTAAAAGTTTAACTTGTTATTCATGGATATTGGTAAAAGTTTACCATTGATTGTGAATAGAAATATCCACCTGAAGTGAAGTCAAAATCTTTCTTTTGATTAAGTTTAGTAACACATGAAAGACTCAATTTATTTGAAAAATGTGTTACAATATATTTGTATGGTTTACTTGTATTAATGATGATTACATTAAACCCCTGAAGGATTTAATCAATGAGACACACAACTCTAACAATTGAATTTGAAGAGATGACTTGATAAATGAATAAGTCTCATTGTGTACTCAAACAATATAAATACATATTGTATACTATTTTTAGAGAATATTTCCAAATGAGGAATATGAGAACGACAAGATTTGTCCACTTTTGAAAATATCTGTTATAATTGATTTTTATGATGATATTATATACTTGATCAGAACTCCTAAAGTGCTCCTGAAATCTATTGATTAAAGAAAATTTTGAAATGAAATATGTTGGATGATCAAAGTTTCTTTGGAATTGCAAACTCAATATTTCAATGAGGTTGTGTGCATCAAGAAACTTATATATCAAAGGCACTAAACAAAGTTGATATGGAAAGTTAAAATTCATGTATGATGTCACTTAATGTGAACAAAGATTATTCCACGTCTCATGAAAATGATGAGTTGCTTGAATTGTTCTTGAAGTACCATGTTTAGTTCAATTGAGGACACTATTTCATTTTGCCAATTATGCATGTTGTGGTATTTTATTTGTCAATATCAATAAACTCAAAGATATTGGAACAAAGTCAAGTATATAATTTGTATCTTAAAGATACAACAATATCATCCAATTATGTGGAAGTTTTAGCACTACATCCAAAAAGTTCATAATGTGATTTTGTTGAGGTTTGTGATTCTACACATACAAGAAACTTGAAGATGATATCAACAACTAATTCAAATAAGAGTATATCAAAAGAGATAAAACTGATCTTTCTACAAAATCATTGCCAAGTAAAGCTTCTGATCAACTAGTATAGAGATTAAGTGTCATTCTTCAACACATATATAATTGTCTTTATGAGGGGCAGAAATAAATGTGT
Source organism: Trifolium subterraneum (assembly GCA_951799995.1). Classification (NCBI taxonomy): domain Eukaryota; kingdom Viridiplantae; phylum Streptophyta; class Magnoliopsida; order Fabales; family Fabaceae; genus Trifolium; species Trifolium subterraneum. The sequence continues at coordinate 7,842,042 of OX637466.1, read as the reverse complement.
GATGCACTCTTTTTCCCTTAACCATGGTTTTATCCCATTGGATTTTCCTGGTAAGGTTTTTAACGAGGCAACTTATCACACAAAAGGATGTTGTACTCTTTTTCTTTCACTAGAATTTTTCCCACTGTTTTTTCTAGTAAATGTTTTAATGAGGCATATCCTCGATGGACATCCAAGGGGGAGTGTTATGAATATTATAAGTGGAAGTCCATATAGGTCATTGGCCCATGTAATACGCCCATGATGTTTACTTATATATGAAGGTGCGTGGGAGAAAACACAAGAAGGGGGGGTTGAATTGTGTTTTAAGTTTTTAAAATCTTTTCAAGATAATAGTATCTATCAAATTCTTTAAGCACAGCGAAATACTTAACACAAACAACTTGACTAAATGTAAAGATGGAAGAGTAAATAAGAGAGTGAGAGAGAGAGAGACACAATGATTTATACTGGTTCCCCTTACAAAACGAGAGTACTCCAGTCCCCTTGCACTTCCAAGGGATTTCACTATAATCAAAAGATTACAATCCTAGTGCTCAAGCACACAAGCATGAGACTTCCTTGCTCTAAGTCACACAAGATAGAGAGACTTCCTTGCTCTAAGTCACACAAGACAGAGAGACTTCCTTGCTCAAATCACACAAGATAAGAGACTTCATTGCTCTAATCACAAAGATAAGAGACTTTTCCAAATTACTCACACAGGAGTAAATACTAACTACTAAGCTTAAAACTATTACAATAATAACTTCAGAGGCTTTAGCTAGTTTTCAAGTTCTCACTTAATCTTGAGAGATAAAATATTTGAAGATCAGTTATCATCAATTTCTTTCTTTCATATATATATATATATATATATATATATATATATATATATGAGTGAGGAAAGATATTGAGACTTGTAGAATCCCGTTGTAAATGGACAGCTGTAACTTTTGAATATACTCTAAGCATAGCCGCGTCTTCTTCACAGTTAAGCTCACGTTTTACTGTCTGTCCAAATACAGTAATAAGGTACAACTAGCTCCTAAAGAGGATAGGATCACATCCTTTATGACCGTTGTAATTAGTTGTCCTTAAAGAGATCATCAGGCTTAGTAAGAGTGAGTGATTTAGCCTTTTTGATGACCAGTGGAATTCTCTTTGCTTCTGATGAACCTTGATATCTTGAAGTCTGGTTGGTCTTGAATATTTGGCCTCTGATAGTCCTTCGTAATTCAGCTTCTGAACGTCTTCATCTTCTGAATAACTTTTGACTAACACCAAATAGCTTCTGAACTCTTGTAGGCATCTGAATGTCTCTGAGCTTCTGAACTTCTGAACTTCTCTTAAGCTTCTGAACTCTTGTAGACTGTTGGAACAAAATATGTGTTAATACACACCCTTAAGTTTTGATGATAACAAAGTATTAAATGGACAAGTGATGGTACTAATGTTTAAATTAAGTGCAGGAGAATCCAACGTTATATCGAGAGCACACTTAATTTAGACTCTGATGAAACCTATGGAAGTCTGAATATTTTACACTCTGAAAGAGTTCAGAAGCTACAACGTGGTCAGGAGCTAAACAAAGATCAGCAGCTCAAAGAGGATCAGAATGTCTGAAGGAGTTCAGAAGCTCAGAGAAGTTCAGAAGCTCAAGGATGTTCAGATGCCTACAAGAGTTCAGAAGCTATCTGCTAGTCATAAGTCATTCAGAGGATGAAGACGTTCAGAACCTGAATTACGAAGGACTATCAGAGGCCAACCATTCAAGACCAATCAGACTCCAAGTTATCAAAGGTTCATCAGAATTAAAGGAATTCCCCAAATCATCAGAAGGGCTACATCAACTACACTTATCAAGCCTGATGATTTGTTCTAAGGTCAACTAATTACAACGGTAAAAAAGGATGTGATCCTTCTCTCTCTAGGAGCTAGTTGTACCTTATTACTGTACCTTGGACAAACAGTAAAGGTGAAGCTTCACTGCAAAGAAAGACGTGGCTTTACTCAACGGATCTTCAAAGACTACAGCTGTCCATTTTACAACGGGAATTTCTCCAACGTCTCAATGTCTTTCTCAACTCATATAAATATGCCAAAGAAAGAATTGATGACTAGCGATCTTCATTAGAAAACATCTCTCAGAAGAAAGTGAGAATCTGAATTGTAATAGAAAATATCTCTCAAATGAAGTGAGCATAGAAACTAGCTTAAGCCTCTGAAGTTATTATGTTTGTAATAAGTTTAAGCTTATAAGTTAGTAGTAAGTCTTCTGCTTAGTGTAGAAGCACGTAAGTCTTCTGCTTAGTGTAGAAGCAACAAAGTCTTCTGCTTAGTGTAGAAGCACATAAGTCTCAGTCTTAGTGATTAGAGCAAAGAAGTCTTCTGCTGAGTGTAGGAGCAAGGAAGTCTCTCTGTCTTGAGTGACTTAGAGCAGGAAGTCTTGAGCCTGTGTGCTTGAGCAAGGAAGTCTCTGATCTTGTGTGATCAGAGCAAGGAAGTCTCTCTGTCTTGTGTGACTTAGAGCAGGAAGTCTTAAGTCTTGTGTGACTTGAGCAAGGAAGTCTTGAGCTTGTGTGCTTGAGCATCTGATTGTAATCTTAGTGATTATAGTGAACTCTCTTGGAAACAAGGGGACTGAAGTACTCTCAATTTGTGAGGGGAACCAGTATAATTTGTTGTGTGTTCTTCTCTCTCTCACTCTCTCATTTACTCCTTCATCATTCACTTAGCCGTAAGTTAATTGTGTGAACAATTCCGCTGTGCTTAAAGACTGATATATTTAAATATCTTGAAAAAGTTTTTAAATATCCAAAACACAATTCAACCCCACTTCTTGTGTTTTCTCCACGCACCTTCAGTAGACATCCTGATCCTTTTTGAGCTTCTGAACGTATTTAGCTTCTGACCACGTTTTAACTTCTGAACTCTTTCAGAGTGTAATGATTCAGACTTTCATAAGGTTCTTTCAGAGCATAAATCAAGTGTGCTCTTGTATAAACTTAATATTTTCCTGCACACTTACTTTAATCATTAGTAATATCAATTGTCCATTTAATACTTTGTTATCATCTAAACCAAGGGTGTGTACCAAAACACATTTTGTTCCAACAATATATAGATGCTATGTATCTGTATAATGTAACCATAATCCTAGTGATGAACAATACATACTCTTATTCTTCTCTCTTTCTCTCATCTATCTTTATTCTTCTATTGTTGTTATTGTTTAGCGATAGTTTCCTAACAAAACTAATGTTATATACATATTTTTTTATATTTATCAGTAAAAATTATCTTTGAAATGCAAGCAATGACAGTTGCATTTTAGTTCGGTTTATTAAATTGATAACGTGGTTGAACAATTAATTGGCCAAGGCCCAAGGGTACGAAGTATAGATATTGAAATTGAAATATATATAGTCTCAAAACATAAACGTAAAATATAAGCCCCAGTGGTAAAAGAATCGAAGCATGTACATGACAATAACATATTTTTATTTTATTTAATATTAATATTATAATAAATAGGTTTGCTAACATAGACCTACCTAAAAACATGAAGGTCTAAGTTTTCACTTTAGACAAAAAATCATTCATGTTTATTATTTAAAACTAGTAACTTGAGGGATAGTTTTGTAACTTTCATTTAAAATGTTCCTTAATTTGTACCCACTTTATTTTAAAAATGGCACATGGCTTAACATGGAATACTTGATTTATCGGACATAGTTGCTTGAAAGACACATGACATTCCCAATTCAATTAATTATTTTCTTTAATTAATTAAATGATATTGACATAACTACGCTTTTATTTATAACATGTTTGAGTAGTGGTAATTGGTTTTTTTGTCCAAAGTGAAAAGGTTCACCTTGCTAACTTAAACCTTCATGTTTTTAGGTGGGTCTAAGTTAACAAACCGCTATAATAAATTAGAAAGGATAAAAGTGGATTTTAAGTAAAATGATAAGGGTAGAAATGAAAGAAAAAATGATAAGTTATAAGCTCATAAGTTATTTGAAATAGTATCTAATAAATAAGCTATAAGTTAGTAAAATAAGTTATAAGCTCGTGATGAAAAAATTATTATCAAACAAATTTTTTAGCTTAGTAAACTATAAGATATAAGCCTATAAGTTTTTGGATCTTGTCAAAAAGACCCATAAATACAATAATGTTTGTTTTCTATTATTTATGAAAAACAATTAATAGCAAACTCAATCTCGTTGAAATATGTAAGGAAAAAATAACCTTTAATATTTTTTTATTTTATTAAAAAAACTATATTATTAAATAGGAAAATATTAACTAGTGCTTTCGGGTTACTAGTTAATAAAACCAAATAATTAGAACAAAATGACCCATAATTTTAAATTAATTATAGATGAATTTGATGGGAAATTTTAGTAGATTTAGAGTGTGAAAGATTTAAATTCGAATTTGGATCACGACATTCAACCTAACAATTTTGATATTTTTATTTTCAGTTGAATTAGATTTATGAGACTACTATATGGCCATTTTAATTAACTAAAACTAACAAAAAAATTAAAGACCATAGAGCATATGTTAGGGTAACACGATTCACCTCCATAAACTTTCCTCCCGAATAAAATCATAATAATTGCAATGAGTTTTGTCACAAATAAAAATGAAGTACGTGTACACCTTCTCGAAATTGCAGCATTAAAAAAGTGATATCTCCACATCAAAGGTAGAGAATATTGTGCAGTAGTTTCCCTACAAAGAAGCCACGTACCCCTTTCTTTCCAGCAAATGCTACACACCTTCTTCATTTTCATTGGTTAAACCCTTCAATCGTGGGACCAATCACAACGCCCCAAATACAGATACGCCACTTTCTTTGTGGCTCCCATATCAACCGAATTGAAATATTTTTGACCAATCATATTCTAGACTTAACTTTTTCAGGATGCACTCTCCCACTATATCTAACACGTGTCCTTTATAATCTTGTCAATCACTCTCAACCTCTATTTTTAAACAACACAACCACTCATTCAATTTTTTAGTAGTGCAATGACTAAAACATTCATCTTAAAGGTGAATAAATAATGTATTCCGAATTCGAATTCGAATTCTTACATATATAATGAAATATTTCTATCAACTGAGTTAAGTTCATGAAATTGTCACCTATTCATCTTTATTGTACTAGTAATAGTATTTTCTTCTGTTGAGAAAATTTACATCATATCCTTTTCTTCTTTTACCCACGGTTATTGTATGCGTAAAATGGACTGAATTATGTGCGGTTGACTACATTAAGTCATTAAATTTAAAATCGTTCGATCAAAATAAAGTGATCGTGTGATACTATAATGAAAATTTAAAATAAAAAAATAATTTAAAATAAAAACTGTTTGATCTAGATCGAATAGTCATGATATTATTGGCTGTAGCTCGCTGCATGAAGCAGTGACCACACTTAATCCGGATTTGTGTAAAATGGATTGGTTTTAAATAGCATATACATTAATAGTGTTTGAATACAATCATAAAAAGATAGAGCTTAAATGCATTATTAATATAAAATAAAATTATAGTACAAAATTCAAATACATAAGTATATAACATGATGTCTATGTATTGACTACTTAAAAAAATAAACAAATATCTTGTAAGCACAACATAGATAATATTGCAAATATATTACTTAGATTTTGAGTTCAAGTAGTTAATATTGAGCTCTTTTTTTTATGAGGGATTATTTAGGAGAACCTGAGTTTAATTTTTATTAAATAATCAATTATATACAACTTCTTTGTGTGTTTGTTTTTTTTCTCTTTGAATAGAAAATAATAATATATAGTTAAGATTACAAGTTTGGTGGTGATGTATGTCCTTGTTACTTTATATTTTAACTTGTTTATTTATTTCTCTACCTGACCTTAAAAATTATTAGTTTCTGGTCTTATACTACTTTCATTTTTATATTTATATATAATATATTTACGATTTAAAAATAAATAAATAAGAATACAAGTCCTCCACAAAGATATGTTAAACTACATTAGAGTATTTAGCTCACCATTAAGACTTTATAAACGAATTATGGTATATAATCCTATTCTAGAGCCTACTCACTTTTAAACTCCTCGCCGTTATCTTCAAAGATATATTTTTTTTAGATTGAATAAATTTTTCTTCCCATATTTACTTTTCTTTTTCTTAATTTCAACTCTCTACCTAATTGTATTTTGAAAAAGAAAAAAAAAACTCTCTACCTAATTGTAATAAAAAGAAAGAGCTCTAGTAATTTAGAATTTAACCAAACTCAAATAAAATTTGTTAAAGCCATTAAAAAAAATGTTAAAAATTTCTTTCCATATATATAATCATTTTATTAGTTAAACCATATATAATTATTTGACAATTCAACAATGATAATATAAAAACTTTAGTTTCTTTATTTTACCAAATATAGTATATAAAAACATTGGTCAAATCCAATCTAAAGGGTTGTATAACAAGGAACATGCAAGTTAAATTTCTTTATGTTACCAAATATATAAAAGAAAAAAACTGGTTAAATCTAATCTAAAGAGTTTTTTGAGACTAATCTAATTAAAGAGTTGTATAAGAAGGAACATGCAAGTTAAAAAGCAAGTTAAAATAAGTACTTAAAAAAGAAATTAAAACAACTTTTAGTACTGTTTTTGAGAGTTGCCCTAGACACGTGGTGCTTCATGAGCCAGCCACCGTACTGCCGTTATCATTATCGTTTCCTGCTCTCCATCCCAGCAAGGAGTAACGTCTCAGTTAACCAAACAAACCAAATTAGAAGAGAGAGAAACTCAGAGAGAGAAAAGAGAGAATTTCGCTATCGCTTCTCTTCATGGATGCTGAACAACACGTGTGGCGCGTGGGAGCGTGTAACAGAAATTCTACTGTCAACAACGATAACAATATTTTCAACGGAATAATGCTTCGTTTTCGTCCGATCGCACCGAAGCCTGTCACCGGAAATTCATCCACCACCGGAGAACTAACTCCGACGAACCAGACAAACACCGCATCATCACTTCCAGGTAAAAGAACTAAGAGAAAGTACGTTAGAATTCGTAGAAACAACGGTTACGTGAAAAAGAATAACGGTAACAAATCACCGGAAAAAGTTGTTGAAAATAGCGAGAACACGAATAGCGTCGCGGCGGTTGTTACTTTACAGTTATTGCCGGAAAAAGAAACTCCTCTCGCCGGTGATTCGTGGTGTAAAAACGTTGATCTAAATCTAACCGTTGAAAATATTCAGATCTTGGAAAATCAAAATCCGAATCAAGATCTAGAAAAGGAAAACGTCGGAAAGTTTTTAGATCTGATACCGACGGCAGAGAAAGCGGTGGTTGAGTCTTGGATAACGGTGGAAAGCGTGACAGGCACGTGCATGAGTGAAGATGGAGAAAGAGTTTCACGTTGTACGGACGTTGCAAAAATGAAGATTCTAGAAACGGACACGTGTCCTTGTTTTGTAACAGACGGTTACGGTAGAGTTTTTTGGGTGAACGACGGTTACAAGAAGCTGGTGGTAAACGACGAGAGTAAAGAGATTGAAGTTGTCGTTTGGTTGAAGGTGAAGGAAAGTGTTGCATGGTGTTATTCTTACCCAGCGTTTACCTGTGGTGTGAGGTTACAGTACACGTGGCGTAATGAGAAGTGTTTAAAAATGGTTCCTTGTGATGTTTGGAGATTAGAGTGTGGTGGGTTTGCATGGAGATTAGACATTAAAGCTGCTCTTAGTTTGGGTCTTTGAGAATTCACAAAATCATAGACATATAACAATAATATCTAATAATATCTGTATCGTATCCATATCTATATATCTATATCTATATATAAATATATGGATAGTATCTAGGTGTTGGTGTTCTATGGATTAAGGAAGGAGCAAGCTAAGCTAAGCTAAGGGCTTCTACACTCTTTCTCCCTCAACACTACTCATGGATAGGTATTATTCAAGTTAAAGTTATCTACTATTGTTTGAAGAAACTTTATTAGGATATATCTAAAAAGGTGTGAGAATGTGTCTATGATGAGTGTTTTATTATAAACCAAATGGTTATTGTTGATATATATCATGCACGATGCAGCCGCTGCAGAGTTATTAAAACTGAATGCAACGTTGAATCTATTCAACGGTTGTATGTTTTTAGATTCTTTGCAGTTATTATATTACTGTAGCCAAATGTAGAGTTGTTGAATTTGAATTTAGAGAATGCGAATTATTTTTTTTTTCCTCTAAGCTTAGATTTATTGACTTTATGTTGACTACAGTAGTACAACTGCTTTAGAGGATCTAAATCCATAACTATGTAGATGATATATGTGTGGTGAGCTAAAGGAAGGAATGAAAGAGAGGTTTCTTTGGTCTTCTTGTGGGAGATGGGAGGGTTGAGAAGTAATTTTATAGGATTGGAAGCTATAATAACACATGAGAAGTGAGATGAAACTTAAAAGGCACTTCTATTGCTATATTATGCCATATGTCTATGTGACTATTGGTTTAGTTTAAAGTGTGTAACTATTATTGTCGCTCTAACTTTGCGACTATAACAAAATAGTTAATTGTATGATATTGAATGATAATGACTTACTTAAGCTTATCAATGTATGCTAATAATTGTATATACATAGTTATTTTTTATAAGCGTTTATAGAGAGTAGCGAATTAGAGAGTATATATAGTTCATATAAAAAAGAGAGTAGATAGCAAGGCATTAATACTTGTGCCTTTCTTAGATTATGTTGCTAATTTAAGTGGGAGCACAGATGCATTAGTTAGGTAAAGCTTCCAAAAGGAAGTTTAATACTACTATTTACTATTTAGCATGTTTTATTTTCTCTCTCTTTTGAATAATAGTACCTGCATAGTTTTAGCTATTTAGAATGTTAGACTTAAGCCCCGTTTTTTTTTTTTTTTTGAGTGGCAAAATAAATATATATATAAGAGTGAAAGAATACATCTAAGAGAGTCCATAAAAGGGGTACAAGAAGTACAAAGTCCCCAAAGAAAATAGGAAAAAACACAATGAAAACAACGATATGAAACTCCTAAGGCGTCCTCGGACTAGACCAATAGCCACAATCCCCAAAATACCAGAAGGTCAAAAAGTAGAGAAAGAGCATTAAACAAAGAAAAGAAATACCAAAGCAAGCTCATATTCCACCAGGACCACCAGCCCCGTTTGACCCTGCTTATTTTCTATTTTTTACTTCTCCTAGAACAAAGTAGATAAGTAAAAAAATTATGTTTGACCTTATTTCTCCTTGCTTTCTACTTTTTTTACTTTATTTCTCTGTTTCTTTTACGTAGAAATAGGGTCAAAAACAATTTTTTACTTCTGTATTTTGTTTAAAAAATATTTTGTTTAAAAAGAAGTAGAAAATAAGCCGGAACAAACGGAGCTTTATACATACAACAACTACTTTCAACTTTTAATATAACTATTAAGCAAAAAAACAAACCTTTTAATATAAATATATACACATTGATTGATATAAGATTAAATATAATATTTTACTAAAAAATAATTAAATAATAAATCAAAATAAATATAAAATTTTATTAAAATTTATTAAAAATAGACATCTCATCATAAATAATACTCTATATCATTTCTTTTTAAGTGTCATTTTAGAAGATCATTTTGTTCATATTTAAGTGTTATTTTTATAGTTTAAGGTACAATTTGTCAATTATACCCTTATTTTTCAATAACTCTACTTCACATATTTTTCATAAAATTTAATAGATAGGAAAAATGTATATGCTAAGAATAAGAGAAAGTAAATAGTGGATTAAATAAGGTTAGAAATGGAATAAGAATAACAATCCACTACATTGCTAAAATGAAACTTTAAAAAGAATGGATGGGGTAATAAATATTGATAAGTTTAGTTATTTTAGCCTTAGTATTTTATTAAGAAAGATAAAAGTTCATTTAATGGATTGTTTCAATTTTTATAATAAGGGTACAAATGCTAAAACATTAGTTATTTCGAGATAAAAATAAAAAGTTAAAAATACCAAAGGTTAGAGACCTAGGGAGTAACAAAAGTGACATCAAGGCCGTGTGGTCACATTGTGCATGACATTTTTACCCCAATTTTACTAATTTTTTTTTATATATTTGGATGTCCTTTTGTGAAAACCATTAAATCGGATTAGATTTTGAATTGATTTTTCAAAATCGATACAAACCGAACCAAACCGCATATATATATTTTAATACTTATTTATCTTTTTATTGGTATGATATATGCATTAACCTATTATTTGTTGGTTTTTAATTTTCTAATACTACTTATTATTTTAATTTTTTTGGTTGATAGACGAAATGACAAAGCTATTGAAAACTCACACACACAAAGTGGAGTGACCAGGGATCGAACCCCGGTCATGACGTGCGACACTATCAATTTCAGTATTTCTACCAGTTGAACTACGATTTGTGGACTACTACTTATTATTTTTATTATTTATTTAAGTACTACTTATTAGTTCAATTTAATCTATTTTTCAAATATAATTGATAGTTGTCATTCCAAAATATTATTTTTTATTATATTATATGTTAAATTTTACATCAAACATATTATTTATTTTGTAAAAAAAGATATTTATTTCGTCCAAAATTCGATCCGAATTAAATAAACCACACGAAATTGGATCGGATTTTTTAATTTGTCATCCAAAACTGAACCACGAGTAATTTTATCTTTAGATCAAATGAATTTTTGTCTCAAAATCGATTCAAAATGAACCACGAGGACCCCTATATATATATAGCTTTATTTTAACATTTCAAATGTTGAGGAAGATTTAAGCTTGTAGGAGGTGTGGTATTGAGAACGTAACCCAAGGGTGAACTAGTATAATTGCTTGTATTGGTTCTCTCTTTCCATATATTTTATTTTGTGCAAACACCATACACCCAATTCACGTTTTATTTATCTTTATCACTAACCATATCGTTTCCAGATCATTCTAAAGTTTCTGTTTGAGATTGAATTTTTATAAGGAAATTTTAAAAGGTTCACAATTCAAACTCCTGATTCTAAAGTTTCTGTTAGAGGGCATCTAAGATTTCTTGAGCGAGAGGTTGGGACACCTCAGCCTCGTCTTCTTCTTCCTCGTAGTTCGGCCCTTGTTCGATGTCTTCCATTCGTGCTAGTAAATTTTCATTCTATTTCAACAGTTCGGCGACTGTGGCTTTGAGGTTGTCGTACGAACCATTGTCCTGCGGAGCCGTTATTGAGGCTCTTATATGTGTTGTGTAGCTAGGAAAAGTTTTACCGCAACCCCACAGTGGATGTCAAATATTCTTTCTAGGGTTATTTATGAGAATATCTAGTCAACTGGGATGCTGAGCTAGGGTTTGTGTTTTGTACAGATATAAAACGTACTCTTCATAATAATTGCTAGCCCATATATATAGGCATTCCCCCACTAGGTGGAGGTGGCGCCCGTACCTCCTCAATAGGAGGAGGAGGTTGAGCCCGCTCTCGGATACTCAGCCCATGTGGCCTATTAATTTGGTATCCTTCGCAATTGAAGACCTAGTACGTCTCAATCCTCTTAAAGGCGAGCCATATGATTTTATTGGGCCTCTCAACATCTAGTTGAGGCGAGTCCAATAGATCTAGGGAGCTTGCCGAGTACACTAGTTATTTCAGTAAATAGTAATAATAATAATAATAATAATAATACATAAAGTCAATTACAAAGCTAAGTGCTTGAAACAGAGTCAATATCCTCTCCATTTCCAATTATTTCCATTTCTTCCATTACTATATAGTTTTGGAAATATAAATGCAAATGTGTGACATTAAATGAGGTGAAATTACTTTTTTGCACCCCAAAATATTTAAAAACTTTGGTAATGGAAGAAATGGATATAATTGGAAATGGAGAGGATTTCAACTCCTTGAAACAAACAACTCTTCAAATCCTGTTCTTACACTATGTATATATCTTCATTTTATCTTTTATTTTTCTTTTGACAAAATATAAAGCTTCATGTTATGTTTTCTCTTCTTGTTCTATTGACACGCATCATCAACTATTTGTCGTCCTTTCTTGGCTTCTTATTAATTTGTTCTATTGCTGTCATAGTGTCATGCTAAATATCAATTTCAAACATATAAATCTCATTTAACTCACACTGCATTGCATTGCCAATCTTTTGTCGATATCCACAAAAATTAATGTTATTGATATAAAAAACAATTGGTACTCTTTTAGACTTTTAGTAATATAAAAGTGTTGTATTATTATTATTATTATTATTATTATTATTATTATTATTATTATTAATATTATTAATTTATTATCATATAATAGTAATAGTATATTTCAAAAGTAATTAATCAGCTTTACTTGGTCAAATTGCACCGTTTGGTTGTAATGAGTCAGAGCACGTTTTTGTTGATTTTCCTTATGATAAGGAACTGCTATTTTACTCTAATCATTTGGCCATAATTATAGGACTTCAACATTCATATTCTTTGTTATTTTCTACGTGACCATATTTAGGTGTATATATATCAGCAAAGCTTGATAACACATAGAGAATGCAGAACAAAAGTTTCACTTTCATAAAACCAGTTTCCTTTGTTTCACTATTGAACCTTCCCTCACAATTGTTTCTCTGAGTTCAACATCAACCTGTTACTAAATTCATTCTTGCTAGTTCTGTTATCTCTTTGAGAAGGGTCTGTTAAATCCTGGGGGATTTGCGCATAACCGCGGATAAATCCTTGAGTGTAGTGCGTTCAGCACGTCTTAGATCAAAGCTTATTTTCTTTGTTTTGCAGGTTTTATTTCACAGATACAGTAGCAGTACAATATCTACCTTGTGTGAAAATTCCTTATAACAAAAGCAGGTTCGCCGCAATACGGTAAATTTCCATCAACAAAAAGTTCATCCAGTTAAGATTTTCAATTGAGCATCAAGTTTAATTAGATCATTATACATGCATACATATGCTCATTATTATATTAATATATATATTATATTTGGCATTTAAAAAAAAAATACATGCATATATACATATGCAAAGAAATCTAGATATTATTTGTTAGGAACATGTTCTCAGAAATATAAATATATTATCTTTACAGTTGAATAATATGTTCATATAGACCCTATCTATTGGTCAAATTAACAAATAAAATTGAAACATAATAAATCCACTAATATATTGTATCGATGTATTTTTGAATTAAAGTTTACAATAGTTATATTTTACATTAATATGCATTCTTATACATTTCAAACTTACTACATTTCATTAACTATTAAATGTTCAATACATAGGGGAATAATCTCAAATCTATGGAAGCTAGACCAAGAATTGGCCGCCTTAGCAAGAGTATGAGCAACCGAATTCGCTTGTCTCATAACAAACTTAACCTCAAAGTTTAGAAAAGACGACATAAAACTAAGAATATCACAAACAAAAACTCAGAATTGCCTCTACGCTTCATATGAATGGCCTCTATCAACACTTTCGAATCACTTTCAAATTGAACTCGATCATGTCCTCTATCTAGCTTCTTCCATTGCTAAATGTAAACCCCATGCTTCTCCTTCTACCGGTGACATCACAGTTTGCTGCCATTGTGTCATACCAGCCATGAGTTGACCACTATTATCGCGGAAACACACTCCTACCGAGGTCCTGCCAGAGCCAGACAAAAAGGCTACGTCAACATTGCATTTTATCCATCCTAGAGCTGGTTTTTCCCACCTTACCAGATATGCTTCGATAGTCCCGCTCACACTATTACTTTGTAACTTATGAACTGAGTACCATTCATTCCAAGCATTAAAATCATATCTTCCAAGTTGACGTAATTTTAATAAGTTTGATTATCCTTAAAGAGGGTGTATATGCTGATTTATTATTTGAAATAAGAGAAAATGGAATATATATGCATTTACAATGTAAAATAATTTTAAACTATTAACCAATAACAACTATGTTTTCCTACATTACCCTACTTCACCCCACCTTCTCGATATGACATAATAAATTGATAATTTTTTATTGGATATGTAAAATTATTTTACACACATCTTCATTAAACTCTGTAAATAAATAATAAAACTTTATTTTAATATTTATTTAATCATTAAAATCTACAACATTTTTCATACATAATCTAGTATACTTCACATCACATGTAGAATAAGGCAAAATAGTGACGAGATTTATCAATAGAAAACAAATTCCTCTAATATTTTAGTCAACAAAATTTAGTGAGGGGCATGTTTACAGTCTCCGTTCTTTAGTATACATATATAACTTGTCCTTCTTTTCTAATAATAATATGAGTTATAGGTGGAGAACGGGGAAAGATGGAAATGTCAACTAAGTTGGAATGTCTGTCCCTACCTTTTTTTTTAATGGCAAATATATTATATAATTAATATAAAAAAGAAAAAAACAAGAGAAAGTTCAGTACAACAAGGAGGTACCAGAAGTACACTCGAGCAGAATCTAACAATCTCTAAGAAAAGATAGGACACCAGACAGGAAAAAGAAAAAACTACAAGAAAACAAAGAGGCACGCCGCCACCATACAGAACCCCTCAGAGACACCACCACAAGAAGAATAAAACCCCTTATGAAGAGAGAGGCAGAGATCAACCACATGTAGGACAAAGCATCAAGAGGGCCTTCAATCCCCCTGACCCATCTAGACCCAACACGACACCCAAACAAATTCTATCGGTTCCAGCATAAAGTATGGAGGATACCCCACTCGTAAAAGGAACAAGGGGAGTCAGAGTTGTTACCTAGAAACCACTTTCAAGAAAGAAGTTTCACCATATCGACCATGCACTCGACATAAAAGGTCCCTTCCGAAAAGAACACTTCATTTCGAGATTTCTAAATAGTTCACACAATAGTATGCCAAATTAACAACCACCTCAATCTATCTTTTCTACCCATGCTCATGCCCAAGAAAGTCTCAAAAAAACCCTAAAACACCATGAGACGGCACCAACTCCACACCCAACCACCGAAGAATACCATACCAAATTTGAGAGATTTGGTTACAAGAACCGAATAAGTGATCAGCTGTTTCGGGTTCTAAACCACATAGCACACACGTAGAAGCACTAACATCCCCGATGACGCCCCGCTTCCAGAGATTTTGACGAGTCGGCAACCTATCTTGCAAAAGTTGCCAAGAAAAGACCGCCACATTTGAAGGGGCCCAAGTTTTCCACACTTTCGGAAGCAACCGTTTTTCCTCTACAGAGAATATCACTTCATTAGCTGTGGAACAACTAAGTGCCAAAAAAGCGGACTTAACAGAATAGTGACCGCTTGGGTCATGCATCCAAAACCAGGAATCTTCTACCGTAGAGATTGTTGAGTGGTTTAGAATTTCATGAAGACTTTCCAAAAGATTAAGCTCCCAGACAAAGAGATCTCTCCTCCACCTGAAGACCCAAATCCATTGACCTTCGACCCAACTACCCATATCCCCCACCATACAAGAACTGTGAGCTGAAACTTTAAAGAGCCTTTGGAACCGAGACATTGGCGGGACTCCATCCAGCCAAGGGTCAAACCAGAAGGAGGTCAAACGACCATTACCAACCTTTTTAGCCACTCCTTCTAAGAACCAATCTGAGATAGCATCCTTAGGATCACCTAGAAGAGACACGTTCCTCCACCAACAAGAGGCCCTCCTGAGACCCCCAAGCCTCCCTCCAAGATGAGGAGAGGGAAATTAAGAGCCATATGTTGCCAAAATTATATCTCTCCAAAGACCCACTCCTCCAGAAATTAGTCTCCATCTCCATTTACCAAGCAACTCTAGGTTCACAGCTCGAAGATCTATAATCCCCAAGCCTCCATCCCTCTTTGACTGACACACCTTATCCCAGCTAACCCAAGCAATCTTTCTAACACTTTTATGACCCCCCCACAAAAAGTTCCATTGTATTTGGACAATCTTCTTCCAAACTATGACAGGCATTTTCATGAAAGAGGGATAAAATATAGGTATGGAATTAAAAACAGAGTTCAGCAGGACTACCCTACCTCCAAGGCTAACATACCTATTCCTTCAAACTCTCAATCACAAATAATTTATCTAGAATATTAGTCCAGACATAAATAAAAGGATCTGGATACATTAAAATTTGCTTTATTAAACTCGCTGTATAAGCTTATAAAACATAAAGGCCCCGTCATTCTACAAGTATCAACTAAACTGAATGATAACATTCCTGTCATAATGTAACTTAAACTTACATCAGAGCCATCAATAACCAGTACAATATATTATGACACTAACTTATACAACAGCTTAATAAAATAACCAGATAAACAAGGACAATAACATCCAATGCCACTTCACTTCAACCAGTCCATAGCTCTCGACTTAGCAACCTGTTTATCTTAATCACAATAGTCGTGGGGTGAGACTACTAAGCCTCAGTGAGTTTCTTACTACCCTCTACTTGGTGTACTTACACCAGGGTTCCTTAAAACAATTAGTTGATCACTAATAAAACTCATATTCATCACATAATAACATAAACATAAAATAAGGTGTATCACACTAGTTATCTTGGTTGATTTTATAACTCACGGACACTTCGAGGTGAGTGAGTCTCGAAGGCCAGACTGTAATCGCTGATATTAAATGTAGATCAGACGATTACCCCAGCTCACAATACTTAACTTATTTTAACTGGATTTCTAACAATATACGGAAATCCTCTTATAGCTTAAGCTATAATGAACTGTAGTTTGGGATTAACCACTAACTTGATCAACTATTCTAATTCTTAATGTTCTTTAACTTAGCAACCGTCCCGGGGAACTAAAACAGCTTATGTTCTCATGCATTTATACACGGTAATTCACATTCGACGGTTAGGGGTTTACATACATTGTGCTAATCATTTAGAGCTCCAAAACAAGTTATTTATTATGAAAATCAGTCAACTCTAAGTTATTATCACAATATAATACCACCATCGAATATGGCGTTAACGTGTTTACAATATGGGAAAACTTCGCAGAAGTCATAAGCTCTAGATTATTATCAAATTATCCTAGAATTGATGTCGAAATGGTGTGTGAACATATTTAATAATCAAGGGCCATTACCGTACGAGTCGGGAGTCATCCGGATCTTAAAACAATTTTATCAACACCCATTGACTCCTAACTTATACCTCATGAAACTACAATTAATTAAACACGTTCACAAACTGGTGCACTTGTTAGGAATTAGTCAAGATTTTGGCATCGTTGCCGGAGACTGTGTTTACAAAGCAACTAGCGTACTTTAGTAATACAAAAATATGTTCTCAGTGCCACTAAGGTATCTTTGTAAGTTTAAAGTGCAACCTAAGAAGGGGGGGGAATTAGGTTGTTATGACTTTTTGGATATTATTAGAGATGTTATAGTATTTTTATTTTTCTTGAAGGTTTGACGAAGGTATGAATAGATTGTAGAAAAATAAAGAGTGTAGGGAAGAGAAGAAAGACACAGAGAATTTATAGTGGTTCCCCTATCGGTACATAACTCCCTTCACACCCTGTGAAGGAATTCACTATGATCCTTACAAAGTGAAACAAGAGAACAATCCTCTCATTTTCACTCTCTTGCTTCAAATAATCCTGGACAGCAAGTTGATTACCCTTACAAAGTGAAACAAGAGAACAATCCTCTCTTTTTCACTCTCTTGCTTCCAACAATCCTGGACAGCAAGGTGTTCACACAATCTGAATTTTGTTTAATAGTTTGGATACAAATTTGAGTACAAAGAGAATTTTGATGTAACAAAATTCTAACAATATAACAATTCAAAATTAATAAACTCTAAGTGCTCAGGAAACTTTATCTGATATGAAAGTTAAAGTACGCAGGAAAGTTTCGAAGAGTTTTGTGAAAGTTTGTTCAGAGAATTGTTATAATAATGATAATGAAAATGATTGGATTATTTGAAGTAAATTCTGATTGAAATTTATATAGAGTAAAGACACCTTTTAGAAAATAATATGGCAATGTTTTGAAAGGATATAATCATCAAGAGGTGTGTTTTTACGAATCAGAATTTTTTAAAAGAATAGAGGTAAATCGATTTTCCAAAAGAGGGAAATCGATTTCCCCTGTTATAACGTTAAAAATTTTCTATTTACACTTAGGTAAATCGATTTCCATATATGGGTAAATCGATATACCCTGTTATTTTTCAGAAATTTCAGAAATGACAGAGTGTATGTAAATCGATTTCCATACCAAGGTAAATCGATTTCCATACTTAAAAACTTGAAAATTTTCTAAGTTAAAAAATACTTAAGATTGAAAAGTTGTATCATTGTTATAACAACTTTTAACTTATTCAAATGAAAGTTTATGAGCACCTAAAGCTTATAACAATGAATTATATATATTGTACCTATGAAAATTCTTCATTAACTTGATCATCATCTTCAATCTCGAACACTTGATCATGACCAATCTTTTTCTTCTTTTCGCATGTTTGTCGTCATCAAAATAACTTCACTTTAGAAGGTTGTCTTCACATACTCCCCCTTTTTGATGATGACAAATGCATACTTGATATTTGTGAGTTTTCCTAAATGCTCCCCCTAGGATGAATATCTCCCCCTTAATCCAAGACTTGTATTTACTTGAAAATTCGTGATGTTCCTAGATATCAAGGAGACAAGGAAAACACAAATGCATATATACATCCTTCTCCCCCTTTTGACATTATCAAAAAGAAGGGAAAGATGGGTAAATAGTAGAAGCAAAACTAATGATAAACCATACAACATACACAATATGAGCATGTCGGCATACATAAAGCAGAGATGAAATTTCCAAACATACATAAAGTAGAGAATATAGTTTCTGACACAAGATTAGATGATTACACAAATACGGAAGAGAAAACATAAGTTAAAACCAACATAATGACATAATGATAAAAACAAAAGAAAGTAAGCATAAACAAATATCAATCAGTCTTGGTGTTTACACTGATTTTTGGTAAACAATCGCTAGTTTATTTACTGGTAAGATCAACTAGTAAATCTTGGGACATGTTTGTGCATTTTATGTTGAGAAAACATTTAATTTTCATGATTTGGAAATTATGTTAAAGAGACTTACATTAAAGGCATGTAAATGAAAGTAAAAAATGCAGTAAAGTACTTTGAATGAAAAAAAGTTTGCCGAAAAGTAAACTTTGCAGAAAACTCGAAATGAATTTAACAGATAAATGCAGAATTCATTTGAATGAATGAATTTCGTAAAGTAAAGATAAAGTAAAGATTGCTAGAATATAAATTGCATTTGAAATGTAAACATTTACAAAGATATGTGGTTCACAGAATCATACTTTTCCTGTACGCTACTCATTTCGCTCGAACGCTTGGGTACTCTGAGTTTTTTGTAAGGATTTTCGTATGTGAAATTGTGACACTGATTTTGACTACAAAATACATATATATATATATATATATATATATATATATATATATATATTTTCTATTTCAACTGCAAAGTAACGGCTGCAACTTGATTTGTTGACGCGTGTCTTTGCTTGATGCGCTGTCTTCTGTTTTTAAACCAATGCGTCCGTTGCTAGAAGTCGAAATCGAAGTAATGATAAACCAATTGAAACACTTGAAAATACTAAGATTTTTCCTTAACATCGAAACTTCTTTCGATTTACCAAATGATTTCGATTCGTAGTAAAATCGAAACGAAAGAAAAACCTTTGAAAAGATTTTCTTAGTTTCTAAATATATTGTTAATATATTTATCAATTAATTCATCATTATTTCATATTTTGTCTTTAACAAAAATATGAGACAACAAATTTCCCCCAAAATGCCAATTTCGATTTGAGTGATTCGAATGAAATTCGGAGTTGGCATTTTAAGATTGAAACGTTTATCCACTTTCTATATTTTCGCCAAATTTAAACTTTCATGAAAAGAAACGATAAAATTCAAACAAATCTTAAAATTTCATTGAACTTTATCTTTTAAGTTCTGTAACCAACTCCTGGAATCACCGGCGGAAGGACCACTTGAAATCCCTAGATTTGTGTAACTGAGAAAAGATTTTTGAAACTCGTGCTATGACTCTTTTCCCAAAGTGGTCAAACCGCTAATGCAATTAATGCACTGCGAGAAACAAGGGACCGCCTAACTGCCAACCACGCTCGCGAGAAACAAGGGATCACCCGACTGCCAACCAAGCATCCTTTTTTCCTATAAAAGGAGGTGTTATCCTTGTGTTTCCTCATTCACAACTTCTTCTTTCAATATTCTTCCTTTCTACTCATACATCATGAAGGGAAATTCTAAGGGCACTATTTCCAGTAAAAAGGAAACCAACTCTCTCTGCTTCTAAACGCAAGAAAACTCAACCTTCTGCTTCTAAAACTAAACCAAACCATTCTTCTAAAAGAATTCCCACCAGATCTCAGCGCCATGTTCAAGAACAAGAAGAACAAGAAGATTCTGGTTCAGACGAGATTGATCCAGATTGGGCTGAGTATTTTAAGACTTATGTCCCAGAGGAAGATCTCTGTGATTCCGATCACGAAGGTTCTCTTATAACGGTTGAAGGTTCTACCAAATCTGCGCATGTGGAGGAGAAGAAACTCAAGGCCAGTTCTTCGAAGAAGAAGTGAGATGGGTGGTCAACTTTTCTGCACAAGAAAAAGTTTATCTAAACGGGTGAATCTTTCTGCTCATTGTGGAAAGTTGCTCCTTGTTTTAGATGAACTTCTCAACCAGTTGGGAAAGATTGACGGCTGCGCCTCCGTGCTTATTTCTTCTTGTTGTTTTTGTTTTTTTTTTTTTTTTAAAAATATCACATTAGGTTAGGTATCTGCTAGAAAATAAAACCATATTTGGTTTTCATGTAACCATTTATGTATTATCAATTCTGGAATAAAGTTTCGATTTTTGAACAAATTTTATTGGTTCGTAATATTTGATAATGCCCTGTTTTGTGGCAATTTATTTTTGTTTGCCATTTCGATTTCACTATATTTTCTATTCTGCGCTTATATTTACTTCGCATAATGTTGGTTTATATTTTTTCAAATACTTACCATTTATGTTTAATGCACGCTTTTCATAAGTTAATTCTTCTATTCAAATGCGCCATTAGAAAATATTTGTGAAATTTTAAAAGGGCTTTCCCAATTGGATGACCATTTTCCTAGGAGCCTATCTTTTCGATCCATAGGCAAAATGTTTTTCCAAACCAAATCTCCAACACTAAAGGTTTTCGACTTAACCTTTTTGTTGTAGGCTTTGGCTACTTTCTCTTTTTGCTGAGTTAATCTTTCCAAAGCTTTTATTCTCTCTTCATCTAAATCAACTAACTCATCTAACATTAAATTCTAATGTTCTCTTGGAATTTCCATTTGCTTTTGAATTCGAAATGACTGCAAATGTATTTCAACTGGTAGTACAGCATCATGACCATAAGTTAAACGAAATGGTGTTGTATTAGTTGATTCTTTAGGAGAATTTCTACATGCCCATAATACTTGATCTAAAGTATTATTCTAATTTCTAGGTTTTTGGGCAATGTGTTTTTTAATTAAACCAATAAGGATTTTATTGGTTGCTTCGACTTAACCATTTGCTTGTGCATAATATGGTGTCGAAGTTAGCAAATGAAAACCAGTTTGTTTTGCAAATTCTTGCATTTTTCGACCAGTAAAAACTGAACCTTGATTAGTAGTGATAGTCTCAGGAATCCCAAATCTATAAATAATATGTTTTTGGATAAAACTAATCACTGCTTCTTGATCTACATTTTGCATAGGTATTGCCTCAATCCATTTTGTAAAATAATCTACTCCAACTATAATATATCTTTGATTTTTTGATGAAGCAGGTTTTATTTCACCAATTAAATCTAAGGCCCATCCTCTGAATGGCCATGGTTTGACAATGGAGTGTAATTCACTTGCAGGCACATGCTGTATTCCTGCATGTTTTTGACAATCTTGGCAACCCTTAGCAAATTCTATGCAATCTTTTAACATAGAAGGCCATTATAACCCTTGTCGAAAAAGTAACCACTTCATTTTATGCCCAACTTGGTGAGATCCACAAGTCCCACTATGTATTTCAGAAATTGCTACATAAGCTTCTGATTCATTCAAGCATTTAAGTAGAATTCCTTCTGCAGTTTTCTTAAACAAATCATTATCTAAAATAACATAGCTTAAAGCTCTATATTTAATCTTTCGACTAGCATCACCTGTTGGGTTTTGTAGGTATTCTATGATTGGTTTTCTCCAATCATTATCCAAAAGATTATCAATGGCCAAAATTTGAAATTTTTCCTCATGATTTTCATCATTAATCATGTCTTGTGGTATATCTGCCCCCACAAGTTTTGGCATTGATGATAATAATGCATTAGATAATAATTTCTCTTTGATTTCGATTAACTGTGAGAAGTTTTCTTTCGAAATTTTGTACCCTTAAGCTATTTGAGCTAAGTCATTTGCTTCCTGATTTTGTAAACGAGGAACATGTTCGAATTCAACCAAATCGAAACAATTTAATAAAACCTTTGCAGTTTCAAAGTATTTTATTAAATGTTCTTTAACACATTTATATTCTTGTGTTAATTGTTTCAATACTAACTCTGAATCTCCTCGAATTTTTATGTTCTTTGCCCCCAAGTCTTTTAATATTTCGAGACCTGTTATTAAAGCTTCATATTCAGCTTCATTGTTTGAGCAAAGACCATTTATTTTATACTTGAATTTAGTTGGGATTTTTAATGGCGAAATGATTAATATCCCAATTCCAGTTCCAAATTTATGTTTAGAACCATCAAAGTATAAAGTCCAAGGCTGAGTTTCTACAAATTCTTGATTTGATTCGATCACAGAAGATTCGATCACAGAATGATCAACTCTGAAATCAGCCACTATTTTACCTCTTACTGCTTTTAAAGGTTTATATGTTAAAGAATATTCAGTCAAGGCCAAAGCCCATTTTCCAATTCTACTATGTAAAACTGGCTTTAGTAACATATGTTTAATAACATCAAAATGAGAATAGACATAAACTTCAATAGGCTTTATATAATGCTTAAGTTTCATACAAGAAAAATATAAACATAAACATAATTTTTCTATAGCATTATATCTAGTTTCAGCATCATTAAGAACCCTACTTAAATAATATATGGCTCTTTCATCTCCATTTTCATCCTCTTGGGCAAGCATGCTACCAATGGTCGAATCAGATGCTGAGATATACAACTTCATGAATTTATTTCGAATGGGAGACATTAAGATTGGAGGTTTCGAAAGATACTGCTTGATATCTTCAAAAGCCTTCTGATGATCTGCTTCCCATTTGAAAACATGATCTTTCTTTAATCTGAGTAGTGGTGAAAAAGGTTGGGATGTACCACTTAGGTTCGAAATAAACCTTCTTAAGAAATTGATTTTTCCAAGTAGAGATTGAAGTTGCTTTTTTGTAGTTGGAGGTTGTGTCTCCATGATAACACCGAAAAATGCACTATTTATTTAATATTATTTGTCGTAATATTTTAATATTTTCTCTAAATTATTGTGTTATCAATGAAATAATTAATACTTTTTATAAAAATACAGATGCAGCCGAAATTTAGCAAAATATGAGTTTTATGGGACTAGAAGCTAAAGGACCAAACTAATTGACAAGCATGGCGCCAGGCTTGCACATGCAAAGAAAGAAAGGCCCAAAGAAAGAAGCCCAAGGCGCCAGGCATGGGTCAATTTGATTCATGCATAAGGCATGGCGCCAGGCAAGGAAAAAGAAGGCGCCAGCCATGCCTATACAATTGGGCACGTGAAGAAAAATAAAGTGATAAAGGCATGGCGCCAGGCAAGCAATCTAAGGCGCCAGCCATGCCTATATAATTGGGCACGTGAAGAAAAATAAAAGAAAAAGGGAAAAAGACGTGCAAAAGCCAGCTAAGCACTATCACTTCCTAAACTTCAGGCACACTCACGTATAAGTCCAGTGAAAATAGGATTGAAACGGGGGGGAGAAATATAGGAAGTCAGTTATTTTCTCAGCACTATAAATACATGTAATCTGATTCTTTCTGGTCTCTCTGACGCTACGCATTATTTGAGATTTCAAAACTTTTATTATTCTGGTGTTTTGCTTTCATTCCAGTTGTCATCTGTAAGTTACTCTATTTAATATATTAAATTCAGTTCAGTACTTTAAATTCCTATGAGTTTATTTATTTTTGCCATTGATACAGTACATCTGAATTGTTAATTTTAATTCTCAACTCAGTACCACATACTGTCACGCACAGTATATGGTCTATAGTTTCTTGTTTTTGCCTTGTTTTATGTTTTATTTGTTAGGCGTAATTGTTATCCACTGCTACTAATTTAATTTCAGTTTCAATTATTTTATTGGTATCTGATATGTTCTTAATCAAATCAATTATCATTTATTTAATCGTAATGTTTTTATTTACAATTATGTCGAACTAATTTAATATAACTGGAATGTGAATAAGAAGCTGATTTGGGTTTAGTAATTAAGTTGCAAATTTTATTTTCAAACAAACTAGTTTTCTGTTTCAGTTTTTAATTAAACGATAGACTATAATTTTGCACGAGAGTGAAAATTAATTAAGGTGTAAGTCAACAGCGCGAGAGTGTGAGATTTATACTAGATAGTAAAAACTGGACATTAATTTTAAACACCGCGACAGCTCTTTAAAATTAATTAAACTGTATTAGTTTCCAAAAAATATTTTATAAACTAAATATGAGAGCGAAAGTGAAGTATTTATTTATATTTTATGATTTAGTTCAATAGCGCGAAAGTGTGAGACCTGAGTCTTTAAACTAATATTGTTTTGTGAAAACTAGATCTTTTTAATTAAATTGAATTGATTTTCAAAAAGTATTTTTATAAGTAAATGTGAGAGCGAGAGTGAAGCATTTATTTTATAACTTTACAATATTAACCAACAGCGCGAATGTGTGAGGAG
Source organism: Trifolium subterraneum (assembly GCA_951799995.1). Classification (NCBI taxonomy): domain Eukaryota; kingdom Viridiplantae; phylum Streptophyta; class Magnoliopsida; order Fabales; family Fabaceae; genus Trifolium; species Trifolium subterraneum. The sequence continues at coordinate 7,816,985 of OX637466.1, read as the reverse complement.
CGTGTTTTTAAATCGATATCAGTTCGATAAAAAGAAACATTATTTCTAAATGCAATTTAATTACCGAACCCATTGAAGCGACTTAAAGTAACATTCCAGTTAGTTAAGTCTAATTATTTGAATTAAATCTATTATTTTTTCTTTTAACATCCCTTTCAAATTAATATTTAGCCTTAACCTTACATTATATTAAAAACGTAAGCGAAGTTTTGGAAAATAGTCCCTGAAGGAACGATAATCTTTTATAACTACACGATAAGTCTGTGCACTTGAAGAAATATCGCATCAAGTTTTTGGCGCCGCTGCCGGGGACTAATTTAGTCAAAAATTCGCTTTTAAGTTTTTAATTTGTAACGATTAAGGTAACCCCTTTAATCTTTTTGATACTTAGGTTGTATGCCCAGCACTCGTTCCTCCGAGGACGACTTAGAGCAACCTAACCCTGAAATAGAGTGTTTTATTCGTTATATTCGTTTACAACGCCGAATTCGCGAATCCCAAAGGTTATTCATGGCCAACAACAATCGTCCTCTCAAGGACTACGCAGTCCCTTCTGAAGAGGAACCTCATTTGAGCATCGTCTCCCCAACCGTTGAAGCTAGGAATTTTGAATTGAAACCTGCTCTGTTGCAAATAGTGCAACAAAATCAGTTCTCTGGTTCCCCAACGGAGGATCCGAACCTCCACTTGTCAGTGTTTGTGCAGTACGCAGACACACTAAAAGCCGATGGTGTAGGAGCCGAAGCAATACGACTCCGCCTTTTCCCGTTCTCTTTGAGAGACAGAGCTAGAGCTTGGCTCCAAGCTTTACCTTCGAACTCCATCACTACATGGAATGAATTGAAGAAGCAATTCTTGGCCCGATATTTCCCGCCAAGCAAAACAGCAATGTTAAGAGCCCAAATCAACGGATTTAGGCAAAAAGATGGAGAATCACTCTTTGAGGCATGGGAACGATACAAGGATATGATGAGACTATGTCCACATCACGGTTTAGAACAATGGCTCATAATCCATACCTTCTATAATGGGCTGCTCTATAACACTAGACTCACCATAGACGCTGCTGCTGGTGGAGCTCTAATGGATAAACCTTATCAAGAAGCCACACAACTTATAGAAAACATGGCCCAGAACCATTATCAGTGGGGAAGCGAACGCGCTGCCATAGAAAAATCCCAGCAAAAGGGCGGTATATACGAAGTAAGCGGCATAGATCATGTCAGTGCGAAAGTGGACGCTCTTTCTCAAAAGTTAGATAGCCTAACTCTACCTCCCGCAGCTACCGTAGCCGCGATACAACCAAACTGCGAACTATGTGGAGTTCCTGGACACACAACCTCTGAATGTCAATTATTGGCCGGACTCGACCAAGTTAACTATGCCCAAGGAAACTCTTATAATCCTGGTTGGAAGAACCATCATAATCTCTCTTACAAGAGCAATAATGCACTATTCCCTCCAAATCAGACACCTCCAGGTTTTCAAAAGTCAGTAGGACAACAAGCTGCAACTTATCCACCTAAAAAGTCTAACCTTGATCTCATGATGGAAAAGTTCTTAAACCAAAGTATCCATACGACCGAGTTAGTAAAACAATTATCAACCAAAGTGGATGCTCTAGCCACCCATAACAAAATGTTAGAAACTCAAATATCTCAAGTGGCGCAACATCAAGCAGCTCTCGCCGCGCCAGCCGGCACTTTCCCAGGACAACCCGAACCAAATCCTAAAGGGCACGCAAATGCCCTACATGCTATAACCACTAGAAGTGGGAAAGAGCTACAAGACCCAGTTGATCCTAGAACCAAAAATCCGAAAAACATTGAAGAAACCGAGGAGATGAATGAGAAAGGTGAACCCTCGAAAGACCCTGTAAGAGAGTCTGAAAACGAAAAACAAAAGCACAAAGAGGAAACAAAGGATCCACCTCCTGTCTACAAACCCACTATCCCATTTCCGCAAAGACTCGCAAAGCCAAAAATGGATAGTCAATTTAGAAAATTTGTGGAAATTCTGAGACAACTCAACATAACTATTCCTTTCTCAGAAGCCATAGCACAAATGCCAACCTATTCTAAGTTTCTAAAAGAAATCTTATCAAATAAGAGGAAACTAGATGAAGACAGTACAGTAGCACTTACTGAAGAGTGCAGCGCCATATTCCAAAACAAGATGCCACCTAAGCTAAAAGATCCGGGGAGTTTTTCAATTCCTTGTGTAATAGGCAACTTCGTAATAGACAAGGCCCTATGTGATTTAGGAGCTAGTGTTAGTCTTATGCCCCTATCAATTAGCAAAAAGCTGAACTTAAGCGACCTAAAACCTACTAGGATGTCTCTACAACTAGCGGACCGTTCAGTCAAATATCCAGTAGGTATCTTAGAAAATGTTCCCGTAAGAATCGGTCAGCTATATATCCCTACAGATTTTGCAGTAATGGACATCAAGGAAGATGCTTGCATCCCAATTCTTTTAGGAAGACCTTTCCTAGCCACTGCAGGAGCAATAATAGATGTGAAGAGAGGGAAACTCACCCTAGAAGTGGGAGAAGAAAAAATTGAGTTTATTCTTTCTAAGTTCATGAAAACACCCGCAGTAGAAGACACGTGTTATGCCCTAGACATAATAGATGAGTGTGTCAAAGAAATAGAGAAAGAATTACCTAAAGAGATGGAAATTCTAAAACCAGCTATGAACGAAGACCAAGCTTCACTTCAACTTTGTAAAGAAGATAGCTTAAGAGAACATCCACCTCTCTCACCTGATCCTACACTTGGACCTAAGCAACCTTCGCTAGAACTCAAACCGCTACCCAAAAATCTTAGATATGAATATCTAGACGATGATATGAATCGTCCAGTCATAGTGAACGCTGACCTAAATCCCCTAGAGACAGAAAAATTACTAGATGTCTTAAGGAAATATCCTTCAGCCCTAGGGTATAGCATTTCTGACCTGAAAGGAATAAGTCCCTCAGTGTGTATGCATCGAATCTTACTAGAAGAAGACGCAAAAACCTCGAGAGAACACCAAAGGAGAATAAACCCTATCTTAAGCGAAGTAGTTAGAAAGGAAGTGTTGAAACTCCTCGACGCTGGTATCATATATCAAATATCTGATAGCAAATGGGTCAGCCCTGTTCATGTTGTGCCTAAGAAAGGAGGACTTACAGTGGTTAAAAATGAGAAAGGAGAAACCGTATCCAAACGCGTCGAATCGGGATGGCGAATGTGCATTGATTATAGGAAGTTAAATAAAGCCACTCGAAAAGATCATTTTCCCTTACCCTTTATCGATCAAATGCTCGAGCGTCTAGCTAAACACTCATATTTCTGTTATTTAGACGGGTATTCTGGATTTTTCCAAATTCCAATTCATCCCGATGACCAAGAAAAGACTACTTTCACATGTCCCGTTGGTACCTTTGCCTATAGGCGAATGCCTTTTGGATTGTGTAACGCCCCTGCAACCTTCCAACGATGTATGATGGCTATATTCGCTGATTTTATAAACAACATCATGGAAGTCTTTATGGACGATTTTTCTGTGTATGGGGAGAGTTTTGAAGAGTGTCTTGCTAATCTAGAAATGGTGTTACAAAGATGCGTGAAAGTTAACCTCGTGCTCAATTGGGAAAAATGTCATTTCATGGTTCAAGAAGGATTAGTACTAGGACACATAGTGTCTAATAGAGGAATAGAGGTCGATAAAGCAAAGATAGAAGTGATTGAAAACCTTCAACCTCCCAAAACCATTAGAGAAATACGAAGTTTTTTAGGACATGCCGGTTTTTATCGACGATTCATAAAAGATTTCTCTAAAATAACCAAGCCTTTAACCGGTCTTTTAATGAAGGACGCTGAATTCATCTTTAATGACAAATGCATGGAAGCATTCCAACTCCTCAAGAAGGCCTTGATTTCTGCACCTATAATGCAACCTCCTGATTGGAGTGAACCTTTCGAAATTATGTGTGATGCCAGCGACTATGCTGTAGGAGCCGTTCTAGGACAAAGAAAGGATAAAAAGCTACATGCTATCTACTATGCAAGTAGAACTTTAGACGCAGCACAACTAAATTACGCCACCACAGAAAAAGAACTCTTGGCTGTTGTATTTGCAATTGACAAATTCCGCTCCTATTTGGTGGGAGCTAAAATCATTGTGTACACCGATCACGCAGCAATTCGATACCTCCTTAGTAAAAAGGATGCGAAACCAAGACTTCTAAGATGGATACTGCTACTACAAGAGTTCGACCTAGAAATCAAAGATAAGAAAGGAATAGAAAACACAGTAGCAGATCACTTATCCAGACTTGATGATGTCAAAGAAGACCGGATTCCTATTAATGATGATTTCCCATGTGATAGACTAATCGCCCAACTTGATTTTTCTCTTGATAAAGAAGAAGTCAGCAGTGAATATATCGAAACCGCATTAGCGCAAACCACGGTCCCGTGGTATGCTGATTTCGCCAATTACCTAGCCGCCGGGATATTACCAACCGAACTTACCTATCAACAGAAGAAGAAATTCTTCCATGACATTAAACAATACTTTTGGGATGAGCCCCTCTTATTTAAAAGAGGCGCGGATAGCATCTTTCGACGATGCATCCCTGAAGAAGAAGTTGAGAGTGTTCTTACTCACTGCCACACCTCGTCTTATGGCGGACATGCTAGCACATCCAAGACCGCCTATAAAATCCTCCAAGCAGGACTCTACTGGCCCAACCTTTTCAAAGATGTTCACTCTTTTATTGCAACATGTGACCAATGCCAGCGAAATGGAAATATTTCCAAAAGAAATGAAATGCCCCTTAATAACATTTTAGAGGTCGAAATCTTCGACGTTTGGGGAATAGATTTTATGGGACCTTTTCCTTCCTCTATGGGAAACAAATTCATACTCGTAGCAGTAGATTATGTGTCAAAATGGATAGAAGCCATAGCTTCACCGACAAATGATACACGAGTAGTCGTTAAGTTGTTCAAAAAAATCATTTTCCCTAGATTTGGAGTCCCCAGGTTAGTCATAAGCGATGGTGGATCCCATTTCATATCAAAACAATTAGAAAATCTGTTGAAGAAATGCGGAGTGAGGCACCGAGTCGCTACACCTTACCATCCACAAACAAGCGGCCAAGTAGAAGTCTCTAATAGAGAGATCAAATCAATCCTTGAAAAGACTGTTTCCACTAATAGAAAGGATTGGGCTGCAAAGCTTGACGACGCTTTATGGGCTTATAGAACAGCCTACAAAACGCCCATAGGAACAACCCCGTTTAGACTTGTCTATGGAAAGTCATGCCACTTACCGGTAGAATTAGAACACAAAGCCTATTGGGCAGTTAAAGCCCTTAACATGGATTACCAGTCTGCCGGAAGAAAAAGGATCCTAGAGTTACATGAATTAGAAGAATTAAGATTAGATGCTTATGAAAATGCCAAAATATATAAAGAACGAACTAAAAAATGGCACGATAAGCGCATATTAAAGAGAGAATTCAGAGAGGGAGAACTTGTACTCCTTTTTAATTCTAGGTTGAGATTGTTTCCCGGAAAACTCCGATCGCGATGGTCGGGACCTTTCGAAGTCTCGAGAGTTTTTCAAAGTGGCGCGGTAGAAATAAAGACTAAATCAGATCAAACATTTATAGTTAATGGGCAGCGTCTGAAGCATTACTATGTCCCGAGCGATGGAGACTATTATTCTAGCCTCAAGCTAGATGACCTTCCTCCAATTACTTAGGTTCTCAACCCTTGTCTTGTCGAGCTACCGACATTAAATGAAGCGCTGCATGGGAGGCAACCCATGTTTTATTTCTTTCTTTTTATAATCTGCTTTTAGTTCTTTATTTATTCGCTTTTATTTTTATGATGTTGCTTTTATTTATTTTGTCATTTTACATTTTACTCCTTTATTAAAAAAAAAAAAAAAAAAAAAAAAAAGACTAATAGTAGCTATAATTTCTTTTGATCGGCACTAACTTTTGTGATTACTTTCTGAAATAGCAGATTTTTCACCTAGAATTTAAAAAGTAAAAGACGAAATGGCAGACAGAATGCCAGTTTCATTCAGAAATAACTCACAGAAGACCCGTTATGAAATCTTATCTGAGCGTGAGATGGCATTACACTATTTTCCTGATCAACACGCCATGGGCGCTTTAGGAATAGCGGAGAGTGTGAGGTATCTGACTAACACTTTAGGATGGGATCGATTCGCCTATGCGTCTCCTCGCAATTATCGTAATCTAACTTTAGAATTCTTGAGTTCCTTTAAGTATAACCCTACCTGTGGAACCTCCATTCACAAGGGACATGTCACCTTCAGGTTGTTCGGAAACACCTACCGGTTTACAACACGAGCCATAGCTGAGTTTTTAGGAGTTCCCCACGGACCCGATGCCTTCACTGAAGTTCAAAACGATCTCTATATGGATAGTGCACTAGAGTACTACTGGGGAAGTATATCCGGAAACCCTAACGCAGCCCCTGATGCTAGGTTTAGCACTGAGATACATAATCCAGCGATTAGGTACTTTCAGATGATCATTGCCCATACATTCTTCGGGAAACCACCGAGCAACACAACCATTACAAAAGAAGAACTCTTTCTCATGTTTTGTGTTTCCCAAAATAGACCAGTCAACGCGGCAGCCTTCCTCCTGTCTAACATTACTAAAATCATTGAGGACCCCACACGCCGCATTTGTATTGGTGGCTTTGTAACCATCTTAGCCGAGGCTTTAGATCTACATACCCCTCTATCTCAGATTGTCCTCTCTGGTGTAGCTCAGCCGATGGACATTACTTTTTGCTTTAACCACCATATGATAGGAAACTTAGGACCTGAAGAATTCCAATTGCTTGTTCACTTCGTACCCATTCATCAATTCACATTGCCTAATAGTGAGAGAACAAGTGTTCACAACCAAGACAATTGGCTGTATGATCTGGAAGGAGAAGACGAGACCGACCCTGCAACACCACCCCTTTACCATTACACTCCCGGACCTCCACCTCCCACCTCTCCTGCTGCTTCCACTACTGCTCCACCACCTAAGGAGGACTACGGTGCTGCCATTGCCAGCCTCCAGGCCGATCTTGCGACGCTCCGCTCTGATTTGACAAGCCTTAAGGACCTCGTGGCAGTTCAGCTTGATCGTTGCTTTGATATGATCCACCGCATCATTCGTGACCTTGCTCCACCACCTCCTAGTGGCTGATTAAAAGTTTCTCTTTTGGAATATTCTTTCTCTACTTCAAGATTTTTTCCTTCATAATAACTCTTTTAGTGGAAGAAGAACACAAAAATATTTCCTGCTTTCTAGTTAGATTCATGCATGAAAGTACCCTGTCATTTTATTATCTTCGCTTTTAAATTTCAAGACAAACATCTACATTATGCACGAATAATTATTTTCAGTATGTTTATTTTCGCTATTTAGTCTATCATAATTTTTAGCGTGTATGCATGAATTTATTTAATTTTCTAATTATCTATATTATTCCTTTTTTATTTAATTTTGGTTGCATGTTATTGGAACAAACACAGGGTACACATGACTATAGTCAATTTTCCATGTGCACATGCTTCTCACTTTATGCCTACCACCTACACTTTAGCCTGGCGCCACACCTGTTCTCTTTTTCTTCTTTACATGACAATTCATTTGTTCATTGACTATCTAGCCACTAGTCTCAGACTGGCGCCATGTGCTTTTTCCACTACACAACAAAAATCACTATTTGCTTGTGACTGGCGCTGTAAATTTAATTGAGTATTTCCCTCATCACCTCACTACACAAACTACACAGACTCCATACTACTTCCTTTCATTACACAAAATTATTATGGCACAACAAGCAGATTATGAAGTGATATTTAGGCAAGGAAAACCTGGAGAAAAACAAGCCACCCTTTATAACGAGCTAAGTACTAGAACTATTGTACCAACGAGGTACTGTGATGATGCATGTTTAAATTTATTAGGATTATATGATAGTGTAAATTTTATGCTTGATGCTTTGGATTTAAATTATTTTCTATCGCAAGCGAATCCTGTTTATGTTCCATTAACATTAGAATTCCTTAGTTCACTAACAGTTTCCACCACTCCTGATTCGAAAAGTACAAGAGGAAGTCTGTGTTTTCGTATGTTTAATAACGAATATGTTTTTGGTTTTGACGAAATGGCAGATATTCTACATTTTCCTCACATGAATGTGGTCTGTGAAGTCCATAATGATGAGCAATGGCCACGTACTTTTGTTTTATTTTGGAAGGCTTTAACTGGTAAACACACTGACAGTTGTGAGGGAAACCATGCCTCTTCAATCCATAACCCGGCCATGCGATATTTTCGCCAGTTACTAGCTGGCACTATTTTTGGCCGCGCAAATTCTAACAAAGTGAACTCCAAGGAATTGTTTTATTTATTTGCTTTTATGAAACACATTAAAATTAATACTGTCCCGTTCATGTTTAACCATATGCGTTCAATTGTTGCTAAACGAGGAACCATCACTTTTGGTGGATTAATCACTACAATTGCTAAAGCCATAGGATTAGGAAACCACTTAGAAAACCTTACTCCACTACCTATGCGCTATATTGATCTAGATATGGTTAAATATATGAAATTAGTTAAGGAATTAGAGGATGGCAAGTTCTATTTAATGATTAATAATACTGTTTTCCGTCCTTTTGTTTTTCCTAACCTCAACCGCACAGATGTACGTGACCATAGTAATTTTTTTTACCCTCCTGATGATGAACATGTAGCCACTGGTGAGGGCGCCACTTCTATTCCACCTGCACCCACACCACAAATTTCTAACACTTTTGCAGGTAGTTCTTCCTCCTATCGAGATCAAGAAGAACGTGATGGCCTCTTCTATGCCATTCATCAACAACAAGAGGTCATGCTAGCTGAAATGCAATTCCTGCGAGCCCAACAAACTCAAATACTCCAGCATCAGACCGCAATGCACGATCACTACAACCAATCTGCGGAGTATCATCGCCAACAGCTCGACCAGGTTATGCATGAACTTGGCGGATTGAGTCTACGGTTTGACGACTTTCAGCGATTCCACCAACCTCCGCCATAGTTCACCGCCACTGCAGGTTTTCCGCTCCAAACTTCGGCATGAGTCACAACAGTGAGGACACTGTTGGATTTAAGTTGAGGGGAGGACTTTATTGCTTTTATTTACTTTTCAGTATTAATTTCACTTTCTAGTTTAGTTTTCCTTTCTGCAAATAAATTTTTTCGGTGTATTCTAAATTTTTCCAAAATCTTGAGCCATAACAAAATTTTTGAGAAACAAATAATTTTTGAGATTCCAAAGTCGCAAACGTAATTAAGACTGAACTTTCAAATTAAGTGTATTTTTCGTACCAGCTATATCATTTTAACACCTTAAATTTCCTAATTATGTAGACCAATTTGGATATTTGCTAGAAACTGAACTTAAATTTCTTGACACTTTACTAGTCCTTGAGTAAGCCCATAGGTAGTCGGCACCATCTACGATCACTATCTAAGTAGTTGAGTCGACGAATATAAGTGAATGACTTTGAATGAAAAATGAAAATCAAGGATGTATAAATCTGAAAAGGGACTACGCACTTTAAGTCAGATGACCCTCACCCGGTCATTTAACCCAAATGCGAAATACCTCAAAGATATAAAATATCCTATGACAAAAAGTAAGAAAAGAGAAAAATAAATGATATGAAAAAGAATCGGGTCATAATCACTAACAGGTTCCCTACCATGTGTGTGTGGATAGATAACGGGCTTAATGTGATTACCGCGGGCTAAAAAAGGATAACTAAAGAAGAAATGGAAGTTAAGTTCAGGTATAGTAAAATAATTCGGAACGGTCTATGTAAGGAAGAAATTCATGTTCATTTGTGATTTGTGTTTCCATGATATTTTTGGTACGATAAATAAATTAGTTTATCTGATTTGGTCGAGATTGAAAATGTGACTCTTGGAAAATCTTTTTGTTTTGTTTCTCTATCACAAAATTATAATCTTTTTGCTTGAGGACAAGCAGTGGTTCAAGTTGAGGGGAGTTTGATAACACCGAAAAATGCACTATTTATTTAATATTATTTGTCGTAATATTTTAATATTTTCTCTAAATTATTGTGTTATCAATGAAATAATTAATACTTTTTATAAAAATACAGATGCAGCCGAAATTTAGCAAAATATGAGTTTTATGGGACTAGAAGCTAAAGGACCAAACTAATTGACAAGCATGGCGCCAGGCTTGCACATGCAAAGAAAGAAAGGCCCAAAGAAAGAAGCCCAAGGCGCCAGGCATGGGTCAATTTGATTCATGCATAAGGCATGGCGCCAGGCAAGGAAAAAGAAGGCGCCAGCCATGCCTATACAATTGGGCACGTGAAGAAAAATAAAGTGATAAAGGCATGGCGCCAGGCAAGCAATCTAAGGCGCCAGCCATGCCTATATAATTGGGCACGTGAAGAAAAATAAAAGAAAAAGGGAAAAAGACGTGCAAAAGCCAGCTAAGCACTATCACTTCCTAAACTTCAGGCACACTCACGTATAAGTCCAGTGAAAATAGGATTGAAACGGGGGGGAGAAATATAGGAAGTCAGTTATTTTCTCAGCACTATAAATACATGTAATCTGATTCTTTCTGGTCTCTCTGACGCTACGCATTATTTGAGATTTCAAAACTTTTATTATTCTGGTGTTTTGCTTTCATTCCAGTTGCCATCTGTAAGTTATTCTATTTAATATATTAAATTCAGTTCAGTACTTTAAATTCCTATGAGTTTATTTATTTTTGCCATTGATACAGTACATCTGAATTGTTAATTTTAATTCTCAACTCAGTACCATATACTGTCACGCACAGTATATGGTCTATAGTTTCTTGTTTTTGCCTTGTTTTATGTTTTATTTGTTAGGCGTAATTGTTATCCACTGCTACTAATTTAATTTCAGTTTCAATTATTTTATTGGTATCTGATATGTTCTTAATCAAATCAATTATCATTTATTTAATCGTAATGTTTTTATTTACAATTATGTCGAACTAATTTAATATAACTGGAATGTGAATAAGAAGCTGATTTGGGTTTAGTAATTAAGTTGCAAATTTTATTTTCAAACAAACTAGTTTTCTGTTTCAGTTTTTAATTAAACGATAGACTATAATTTTGCACGAGAGTGAAAATTAATTAAGGTGTAAGTCAACAGCGCGAGAGTGTGAGATTTATACTAGATAGTAAAAACTGGACATTAATTTTAAACACCGCGACAGCTCTTTAAAATTAATTAAACTGTATTAGTTTCCAAAAAATATTTTATAAACTAAATATGAGAGCGAAAGTGAAGTATTTATTTATATTTTATGATTTAGTTCAATAGCGCGAAAGTGTGAGACCTGAGTCTTTAAACTAATATTGTTTTGTGAAAACTAGATCTTTTTAATTAAATTGAATTGATTTTCAAAAAGTATTTTTATAAGTAAATGTGAGAGCGAGAGTGAAGCATTTATTTTATAACTTTACAATATTAACCAACAACGCGAAAGTGTGAGGAGCGTGTTTTTAAATCGATATCAGTTCGATAAAAAGAAACATTATTTCTAAATGCAATTTAATTACCGAACCCATTGAAGCGACTTAAAGTAACATTCCAGTTAGTTAAGTCTAATTATTTGAATTAAATCTATTATTTTTTCTTTTAACATCCCTTTCAAATTAATATTTAGCCTTAACCTTACATTATATTAAAAACGTAAGCGAAGTTTTGGAAAATAGTCCCTGAAGGAACGATAATCTTTTATAACTACACGATAAGTCTGTGCACTTGCAAAAATATCGCATCACTCCATTATTGCCTTTGTCTTATTCTGATTTATTTCAATGCCCTTCTTATGTACAACAAAGCCAAGGAAATCCCCTGCATGCACACAAAAAGCACATTTTAGTGGATTCATTTTTAATCTACATTGTCTCATCCTTTCGAATGATCTTTTAAGATGCTCTAAATGGCTATCATCAGATGATAATTTGATAACTATATCATCTATATAGACTTGCATAAAGTTATCAATGAAATCATGGAAAATCAAATTCATTGCTCTTTGATATGTAGCCCCGACATTTTTTAAACCAAAAGGCATTACTACCCATTCATAGGTTCTTAATGCTCCTGGGCATCGAAAAACAGTTTTATGAATATCTTCTTCAGCAATAAAAATTTGGTTATATCCTGAATAACCATCTAACATACTTAAATATTCGAAACCTGTTGCTGAGTCAATAAGCATTTCTGCTACAGGTATAGGGTATTCATCTTTAGGTGTTGCATTATTTAAATCTCGAAAATCAATACATACCCTAAGAGTTCCATTCTTTTTAATTATAGGTACTATGTTAGCTAACCATTGAACATACCTGGCAGTTCGAATGAACTTGCTTTTCAGCAACCTTTCGATTTCACTTTTTATCTTGGACATTATCTCTGGTGCAAATCTCCTTGGTAATTGTTTGACTGGTTTCTTTTCTGGTTTTAGAGGCAACCTGTGCTCAACCAAATCTTTGCTTAAACCAAGCATTTTGTTGTAATCCCAGGCAAAACAATCTTTGTACTCATGAAGGAGTTTGACCAATTTTTTCTTAAAATCACAATTTATATTAGCACTGATGTAAGTTGGTCTTTTTATTAGACCATTTCCAATGTCTATTTCTTGCAATGTGTCTTGGGCTTGCATCTTATGATTTGTATTTACAAAATATTTTTCGAAACCTAAAGGTTCATCATCATAAATGCAATCCAAGTTTTGCAAGTTTGGCATAATATTGCCATTTTCAGGATCATTGGCTTTTCTAGCCATTTCTTGAGAAATATTGGCTTCGAGAGCCAGATTTTCCTTCATTGCTACAGCTTCTAATGTCGTATTTAATCTGTTTCCGGTCATGTAAGCAGAAATTCTTGCCAATGGGTTGGGCTCAGTCATATGGATAGTAGAAATCACAATCCCACCCAGATGGTGGAATAACTCCTTCTTCAGAGGAATCATTGTCTATTTCCTCTCTTCTTCAACAGAATCCATGAGTTGGCGGGTTTTACAGAGTGGTAAACATTTTTCAGAAACCACTTTATCAAAAGCAGCATCCTTGTCGCCGCATGGTGCAATCAAAGCAAGATTCTTGTCGAAAGTTTGCTTTGTTATGTGACATTGTTCAGAAAGGTAGTAGCTTTGATCTGCTTCTACATATTCTATAATGCCATCATCTCTCCAGATAGCCAAGTTTTGATGTAGAGTCGAAGGCACTGCCCCCACTCCGTGAATCCATTCTCTTCCTAGAAGAAGATTAAAGTTTGCTTTGGATTCAACCTCCAAAAACAAAGTTGGCCTTACTGTACTTCCAATGGCAACTTCAACTTGGAGAGCACCCCAAGAGTGGCCACTTTTCCCTTCATAGTTCGAAAGGACTATATTGTGAGAAATAAGATCAGTGTCATATTTCCCAATTTTCTCCATTAATGAAGAAGGCATCAGATTCACAACTGCTCCTCCATCAATCAAAACCTTATTAATGCCAACATTGTTGACCTTCGCCTTAACAAACAAAGGCTTGAGATGATTTTTCATCCCCTCATCAGGCTTTGTAAAGTTGGCGCATTGTTCTTCGATGCAGCCATTGTTCATTACATAATAACAAACTGGTTTAACATCAACCAGTGGTGGTTCATAACAATCCTCCTCTCGATCTAGTGGTGGTTCATAACAATCATCCTCTCGATCAGAGAAAGACCAAACATCGAATTCCCGTGGTAGTACAGATACCACGTTACAAACCACATCGAAATCATTTTCTGACCCAAAGTCATCATCCTCACCATCAAAACATTCCTCTTCATTTATTTTCTCATTCTCTTTTTCTAGAATGTTTGGCTGGGAGATTCTTTCGATCACAGGCCTTTTCTTCAACTTTGGTTCCTTTACCATTGTTCCCATTTGGAACATTTTGGATCTCTTGTCTCTTCTGGCGTTGGAATCTACGCCATTGTGTTCTTGTCATTGGATTTTTACCCTTATAATTGTTTTTATAAGAGTATTTCTTGGCATCATTTGCCATGTTGGACTGACCATCAGTTTGCCAGACCTTACTCGAACTTCCTTGATGCAGGATTCTCTTGTCAAAAGCTGCATATCTTGTCGAAAGCTGCATATTTACCATGTCCCCATTGACCCATGGGTAGTTTTGTTGATGGTAAGAAAGTTTGTTTTCGACCAATCTTGTCATGAATCGAAGGATTTGGCATCATACCTTTTCCTTTATTAGGTTGTTGATTTGGTCCACTAGTGAAGTTCAGTCTTCTGTTTGGACCATTGAACTTTGATTTTACATAAGGCAGATAGTTTTCGAGGCCTGCAGTAGCCTCTTTATCACATACAACACTACACCTGGGACATAACATGACTTGATGATTCTTTGCTTTGCATTTCATTAGAAAGTCAAGCAAATCCTCTTCAGCCTTAGGGTAAACCACCTTAATCTTCTCGATATATTCCTCTTATGTGATTGATTCGAGTGTAGTGACTTCCATGGCTTCGACCATCATACATTCATATGGTTCGACATAAGAAGTTTCAGCAATTTGTAAAGGAGTAGTTTCCACCTTCATTGAGGCTTTTGATTTCTCATCAAACTTCAGCCTTCCTTCGTTTAATGTTCTTTGAACAAGATCCCTAAAAAGAACACATTGAGATGTTTTATGACCCACAAAGTTATGAAATTTGCAATAACCTCTCTTTTTTCTTTGTTCTAAAGGTGGAACTTTTAAACCTTTCTGAACAATTATTTGGCCATCATTAACCAACAAATCAAAGATTTCATCACACTTTGTAATATCAAATGTGTAGGTTTTTGCAACATATTTATCATTTTTGGGTTCGCTAGGATTTTTTTCCATTAGATGGCTTTAATAATTTACACATATAAGGAGGGCCTGGTTTTAATTCAGCCACATCTATTTCGTTATTTTCATTATCCCCATAGTCGAAATCAGTTTCATTATCACTATCATAAGTTTCTATGTAAGCAACTTTCTCTTTTTTGTGAAACTTAGATGTTCTGGCTTTTTCGATTTTGAGTCTTTCGACTTGTCGAACTCTATCAGCCACTTGTGACATATCCCTTAGATTTGGGTATCTAACTTCTTTCTAATTGAATAGTCGAGACCACCAGCGGCCATTTCAACTAATTCATGTTCAGGGATTTGTGTAAAACATCTTGCCTTAAGAATCCTGAATCTATTAAGATATTCATCAATAGACTCTGGTAATTTACGCTTAACACTAGCCAATTCTTTAAGGCTAATTTTAGTCTGACCCATGTAAAACTGTTCATGAAACAACCTTTCTAATTGGGTCCAACGGTGAATCGAATGAGGGGGAAGGGTTGTAAACCAAGTAAAAGCATTTTTTGTTAAAGAATTTGGGAAAAATTTCATTCTCAAATTTTCATTATTGGCTAAATCCCCACATTCGAGCAATATGTTCGACAGTAGATTCATTTGGATCCCCAGAAAACTTTGTTAACTTAGGCGTTTTCCAATTTCTGGGTAATTCAATTTGGAGCACAAATTCAGACAAAGCAGATACAAAATTAGGCCTATGTAAACCAACATTGAGGCCATTTTGTGCAAGAATGTTTTCGACCAAATAGGCCAAATTGTTTTGTCCAGCGAAATTATTTTGTTGGACATTTCTGACTACTTCGTCAGCAATTTGGTTTCGATTTACCAATACTACTTGGTTTTGATCTAAGGCATTTTGAATTGGTGGCTGTTGGGCCACTGGGATTGGATCTTGCCTAGGATTAGCATTCATTATAATGTTTGGCAATGGATCCTGCCTTTGGTTATTATCTACCACAACATTGGGTATTGGTTCATTCTGACCATTAGGCATTGCAGTATTTGGAGCATTTGGTGCCCCAAAGAAATCTGCCATTCTGCCCATCTGATTGGCTAATAGTTGATAACTATTGTTTGTAGTTTGTCACAAAGGGTTAAACACTGTCCCAATTTGTTGTGTCAACATATTAACCATTTCATGATTGCTTTCATCCATTTGTTGTCTAAGGGACAACATAGATGTATTAGTCAAATTTTGGGGCATAACTCTACCCTGATTTCCCACTGCCGAAGTCGAAGGGGAAAACATATTTGACCCTTCATTATTAGAATTATGAAGGCCAGCCATAAATGAAGGAGGCATGCCATATTGATGATCGTTATTTGGCAATCGAAACGGACGGATAAGGCTCCTATGGTCACCATTCATTGGTTGTGAAGGGTTTCCTCCACCTAACTGCACAGATGGTGACGAAATCGAAGGAGCAGTTGTCATATTTGTCATTTGAGCAGTTGCTCTTATTTGTTCTAATATTACAGAAGGACCACTTGAACCTATAGTGTTCAAATTTTGGTTAAGGGTTGTAGACCCATTTCCAGAACCCATATTGGCATTGCTACTAGAAGGTTCCGATGGTTGTCCCTCTGGAATTGGTTGGTTCATGTTTAGACTAGTTGAAGGTCTAACCATTCTCTTACGAGTTTTATAATTTTCAAAATCTGGTAAAGATTTACCACTTCTTAAATGCATACAAAACAAAGATTTTTTATTGATTTTTTTTTAGTAAGTTTTTCTGAAGACAAATAAAGAAAACTGTAAATAAATAAACAAGAAATTTAAAGGAAAATGCACACAACCAGTCCCACTAGGCGTGCCAATTTGTTTACACTGATTTTTGGTAAACAATCGCTAGTTTATTTACTAGTAAGATCAACTAGTAAATCTTGGGACATGTTTGTGCATTTTATGTTGAGAAAACATTTAATGTTCATGATTTGGAAATTATGTTAAAGAGACTTACATTAAAGGCATGTAAATGAAAGTAAAAAATGCAGTAAAGTACTTTGAATGAAAAAAGGTTTGCAGAAAAGTAAACTTTGCAGAAAACTCAAAATGAATTTAACAGATAAATGCAGAATTCATTCGAATGAATGAATTTCGTAAAGTAAAGATTGCTAGAATATAAATTGTATTTGAAATGTAAACATTTACAAAGATAAGTGGTTCATAGAATCATACTTTTCCTGTACGCTACTCATTTCGCTCGAACGCTTGGGTACTCTGAGTTTTTTGTAAGGATTTTCGTATGTGAAATTGTGACCCTGATTTTGACTACAAAATACATATATATATAGATTTTCTATTTCAACTGCTAAGTAACGGCTGCAACTTGATTTGTTGACGCGTGTCTTTGCTTGATGCGCTGTCTTCTGTTTTTGAACCAATGCGTCCGTTGCTAGAAGTCGAAATCGAAGTAATGATGAACCAATTGAAACACTTGAAAAGATTTTCTTAGTTTATAAATATATTGTTAATATATTTATCAATTAATTCATCATTATTTCATATTTTGTCTTTAACAAAAATATGAGACAACACTTGGTTCATATCATCATGTCCTTCTCCCCTTTGAAAGGCTTCAAACCGATCCTTCCTCGATGAAATCCCAGCCATATCTTGTCTTAGGCTACCAAAACGAAGGTCCATGCGGTTAAAACCTTGAAACATAAAGTCCATAAGCATTTGATTGGTTGGTTCAGCAGGTGGAAGTTGTTGAGGAGGAGGAGGAGGAGATTCTTCATGATCCATGTATGAAAAGGTGTGGCCGACAGAATCATAAATCACTCCCATTTTGCGATTTATAACAGCTGTGGAAATTTCACAATCATCGACAGTCATCGGATAACAAAGGTCATTATTAAGATTGACCTTGAATTTCTTGAAAACCTTAGTAAGAAATCGAGCATGTGGAAGAGCGGCAGATTTCTCATTATGGCTACCCATGTGATGCAACATAACATATGCCCAATTTACCATATCTTGATTCTTAACAGCATACAACAATTGAATTTCCAACTCATTGATAGAAGCATGGTTAGAGTACTTTGGAACCAAAACATAGGTCAGAAAATAGTGAATCATTCTCTCATTAATTGGTAAGTTACCGGCGGACCAAAAGATTTTCTCAGTGAGTCTACCACTAGTTCTTCGCCTCTTTTCGGTAACAACAGATTTAGAAAACCTAGAGAGATTATAGTAAAAATCCTTTTTAACATAACCTGTTAACTGAGCATCTACTCCTGATTTAATTTCAACACATTCAAAAGGGATTTTAAGGATTTCTCCTAATTTTTCACAGTTAGAGAAATTGGAATTCCTTTTACAGCAGATGTCAAGACATTGTTTTCAACATTCATATTACAATAGAAAGTCTTAACTAAGTCAGGGTAGTAGTCTCCATAATCAGAGATAAGTTCATACACCTTTTGAACTTTAAAAAGTAGAGGAAAATCAAAACATTGACTAGGAAAGGTAGGAAGATTACCATACTTTGGAGGAGTGAAAGACTTTTTGTGAAAAAATTCCATAAACCTTTCCCTTTGTTGTTGAGTTGTGAGTAATTTTGTCAAATCAATGGTTGAAACCTTGGAGCTTGAAGCTTTGCCCTTTCCTTTTGGTAGACATTGAAGAAGTTAAAGGTTAAAAATGAAGCTTTAATGGAGTTTCAAGGTTTTGGAGAAATTTGGGGAAGATGAAGTTTGTTTTTGTTGAGAGAGAGAGAGGGACGAAATTAGGGTTAGATTAGGAAGGAGATGATTTTTGTGTGAATCAATTGAAGTTTATTCATGGTGATTTGAGTGATTTTGGTGAAATTTTGATGTGGGTGGTGGTTGAAGAAGAAGCAGCGTTGATTTAGGGTTTTGGTTGAGAGGATACACGTTTTTCAGCTTTTGAGGGGAGAACCTTGACCAATTTTGACTGATATTTTTTTAAAATAAAGTGTAAAATCGTAACAGGTAAATCGATTTACCTTGTAAGTCAATCGATTTCCCTTACTTCTGCATAAAAGAAAAATAGCGAAAAACACATGGAAATCGATTTCCCTATTCAGGTAAATCGATTTCCTATACTTCTGACTTGAAAAATTGGAAAATATATTTAGGGAAATCGATTGATACTAGAGGCAAATAGATTTACCTATATCAAAGTGTCAATAACTACGACACTAAACAGATTTTGGCCAAATAAATAAAATACAAAAAATATATAAACACAGTGAATAAAATTATAACATAGAAGAACACAATATAGAAGAAAAAAAATTATGTACCTTTGATATATATATATATATATATATATATATGTAACATTCCCAAATTTCTGTCTTAGTAGTATATACTATTAAGTGTATTTCTCCAAAACCCATCACATGTTTATAGTTAACACTAGAGTGTAATACATAAGAGATGTAATAGTTAATTACTAGTGTGTGTGGTGTCATTGCTAGAGAAAGAGGGCATGATTTAGGATGGACATGTGCCCCATTATTACAATCAAACACATGACTCATTTTGACCATGCACTACACTATGTTTCTTTCCATTTTCTGATTCACAAAAAGCAACAGCAACTCTTCTTCCTCCTTGCTCTCTCTCGTCCCAAAAACAAACCACAATACACACTTCAACTTCTCAAAATTCTTCCACAAATCAGCCCCTAAACCCATGCAAATGGACATCATGATTCCTTAGATAGTAAGGATCTCTAGTGGTGAGTTAATTCTTCAAATCCTTTCTCAATTCCTTCCAAATTGTGTTCAAAATTCCTCCTCTAAAACTCAATATTCTGTTCATAAAATTGCATGTGTTGGGAAGACATGCTTATTCTGATTTTTGGTGATTTAGGGAGTGAAATTGGGAATTACAACTCAAAGAGGAATTGAGGATAGCAATTCAACCTGCATTCAAGTCATAGCAAAGGATTGAAGCTTCATTGAGGTGGGTTCTTAGGATTTAGAATAGTTAGAAATTCCCCTCAATTTTAACAATGCATGATAACCTAGGATTTAGGGATTGAAATGTGCATGAGGAGGGTTTAATTCCCAAAACTCTTCTCCTTTATAATTATTAGGAATTTCATGATGTTAATGGCTTGAAAGAATGGCAATTGTAGTGTAGAAAACTCTGTTTTGTACTGATTCTGCAGGTCTTCGCGCCTACGCGCAGCAGCTTCGCGCCTACGCGCAGGCAAGAAGAAATAGAGGCAGAATCTGGGTGCAAGTTCGCGCCTAGGCGCAGGAGGTTCGTGCCGGGGCGCAAGACACCAGCAATTCCAGATTTTTGCCTTCCGTTTCCTGTTTTGAAATTCCTACACATTTTGGATTGTCACCTTTCAAGTCTTGTTTTCCATTAACATTGAGAATACCTTATAATTGTAATGTCGTTGTACGTATAGGATTGATTATGACCTAGGCTAGTAGCTAGGTTAGTCTCCCGGGATTGGGATATATTGGTAGTTGTTGAAACTATAGCTGTTTACATGTCAGTCGGAGAGTAAGTGGTTGTCTTCTGTACACCACTACAGGGATTCGAGGAATCCGGCGTAAAATGTTTTAATAACAATTGTGTCCACGAGAATTGGTGCGGAGGAGTGTGAGGCTCTCTGAGACCGGCTCACCTCAGAGTGTCCTTGCGGAGTTAAAATGAATTCAGATAATTCTTTGTGATACACCATATTACTTGTTATATATATATATATATATATATATATATATATATATATATATATATGAGATGCGCTGGATATTGCGTGAGGACTGACATGCAGGTTACCCCGGTGTAGTCACCGCTAGGTGGGTAGTAGAATCCACGAGACTTAGTAGTCTTACCCCCCCCCCCCCCCCCGTTCATGTTTCAGGTACTCAGGGTGATCGTGGCAAGCAAGCTGCGGAGTAGTAGCATTGTTTGTGGCTGGGATGATCGTGTTTAGGGTGATTAGCTTATTATGTTTCAGTCTATTTCCTTTCCGATGTATTGTACTTTATGGTACTTTAGCACCTGCGTGTGCTTAATCAACACTCTATATACTTGTAATCTTCATGTACTCGGTATTTAATTATGGACTTTATAATATATTCTAGACAATGTATTATGGGGTGTTATAATATATATATTTTTGTGATCTTTATATATCAATTTCGTCCAAAATCTCAAGTTGCCTCTGTATTTTCATTTTGAATTTGCTTTGCATATTTCTCAAATGCTTTGAAAGCATCACTTTTCTCATTATTGGTTTCATCTTAGACCTTCAACATAAAGAACATCTTCAATGGATGTAAAAATTGGTGCTCCAACTTTGCTTATGCCAAGAATTTTTCCTTTGTTGTTGTCTCCATAAGTGACATAACCCTTGGCTTTAAGCACTAGATTTGAAAATTTGCTTATTTCTTTTATCATATGCTTGGAACAACCACTATCTAGATACCATAGATTTGTAGTGGTTTTCAAGCAAACCTACAAAAAAAATTAAGTTTTGTTTGGTACCCAAGTTGCTTTGGGTCCTTCATAATTAGTTCCTTTCTTTACCCACACATAATGCCCACTTGGTACACTAAAGTTTCTAACATAGCAAGCATTAGGTGTATGGCCATTTATACCACAATAAAAACAAGGAACAAAATTACTTCTATATCTAAGAACATAGGATTTCTTTTTAGAAAATCTTTTCTTAGGATAATGATGAACTTTTGGTGCTTTATTCACTTTCTCTTTGGTGGATTGATCAATTGCCTTAACAAAGATAGTTTTACTTGTACTTGGTTTGTCAAAATTAGAATAACCAAGTCCACGTTTATCATTAGAAAATCTTTGTTGACTAAGGATATTGTTCAATCCAACTTGTCCTTTTTCATATCTTTCAAGAACTCTTTTCAATTGGACAATTTGAAAGGAAAGTGAATCACACTATTTGCATGTAAAATTCTGTTTTCCTTTTTCAAGATAACTTTGTTTTTCATTTACAAAATTCTTTTCCATGGTGCTAATCTTTTCTTCAAAAGATAAAATTTGTTTCTTTTGTGTTGACACCGATTTATATACAATTTTACATTCATTAAGTAATTCATTAATAGCACCTTGATAATCATTATTATAAGAAGAAGATTTACTACTAACCTCTTCACTTTCGTCATCGGAATGATGTAATGTCATTAATGCAAGATTTGCATATTCTCCACTCTCCGAGTCGGATGATGAACTTACTTCATTATCATCCCATGCAATATAGGTTCTTTTGGGCTTTGACTCATTTCTTCTTTTGAAACTACTTTTCTTTGAAAGTTTTGGACAATCCGTCTTATGTGTCCATGTTTCCCACATTCATAACAAGTGATATTTTGTGTGGATGTAGATGCTTCATTCTTGTCAAAAAAAATCTTCTTTTTCACAAAGTTAGAATTATCATTATTCATTAAAAAATTACCTAACCTTTTTACCAGACGCATGGAGTTATCGTCTTCACCCGGATCATCTTCATCTTCCTTGGAATCAACATGCTTTTGGATTTGTTATCTTCATTCTCATTCTTTTCAAGTTTTTTAAGTTGTCCCTCATATTCTTGAAGTTTTCCAAACAACGTTGTGGAAGTCATTTTGGATAGACTTTTCTTCTCGATATTGTCGTCACTTTTGGTTGTCATTTCCTGGTTAAAGATCTAAGCACTTTAATATTAAGTTCATCGTTAGGAATAGTCTTACCAAGTGGTTTTAAATGATTTGTCAGATGCACGAATCTTTTCTGCATGCTAAGGATTGATTCTCCGGGCTGCATTGTGAATAATTCGTATTCTAGACTCAGAGTGTTCAATCTAGATCTTTTAATTTCAGCAGTTCCTTCACGAGTTTCCACCAAAGTATCCCATATTTCCTTTGCCGTTTCACATGATGAAATACGGAAAAATTCATCCATGCTAAGTGCATTTGAAGTATATTGATTGCCTTTTTGTCATTGAGAACCTTTTTCTTATCATCCTCATCCCATGAACTTTCGATTTTGGGAGTACCCACTCCATTGACAACACTCATAGGAACAAATGGTCCTTCAACAACGGCTTTTCATATATCATCTCCTTGCGCTTCTAAATGTGCCTTCATACGAATTTTCCAAAAATCAAAATATTCACCACTGAACAATGGGGGCTTGTTACTGCTATCACCATCTCTAAAAACTGGTTGTGAATTTGCGGAAGCCATTCTAGATCTTTTAGGAACAGGTTACTTATAACCCGCTCTGATGCCAATTGTAAGTTTAAAGTGCAACCTAAGAGGGGGGGTGAATTAGGTTTTTATGACTTTTTGGATATTATTAGAGATGTTATGGTATTTTTATTTTTCTTGGAGGTTTGATGAAGGTATGAATAGATTGCAGAAAAATAAAGAGCGCAGGGAAGAGAAGAAAGACACAGAGAATTTATAGTGGTTCCCCTATCGGTACATCCACTCCCTTCACACCCTCTGAAGGAATTCACTATGATCCTTACAAAGTGAAACAAGAGAACAATCATGTCTTTTTTACTCTCTTGCTTCCAACAATCCTGGAAAGCAAGGTGATTACCCTTACAAAGTGAAATAAGAGAACAATCCTCTCTTTTTCACTCTCATGCTTCCAACAATCCTGGACAGCAAGGTGTTCACACAATCTGAATTTTGTTTAATAGTTTGGATAAAAATTTGAGTACAAAGAGAATTTTGATGTAACAAAATTCTAACAATATAACAATTCAGAATTTATAAACTCTAAGTGCTCAAAAAACTTTATCTTATGTGAAAGTTAAAGTACGCAGGAAAGTTTCAAAGAGTTTTGTGAAAGTTTGTTCAGAGAATTGTTATAATAATGATAATGAAAATGATTGGATTGAAGAAAATTCTGATTGAAATTTATATAGAGTAAAGACACCTCTTAGAAAATAATATGGCAATGTTTTGAAAGGATATAATCATCAAGAGGTGTGTTTTTACGAATTAGAATTTTTCAAAAGAACAGAGGTAAATCGATTTACCAAAAGAGGGAAATCGATTTCCCCTGTTATAACGTTAAAAAATTTCTATTTACCCTTAGGTAAATCGATTTCCATATATGGGTAAATCGATTTACTCTGTTGTTTTTCAGAAAGTGTATGCTAAGTAGCAGGCGAATTCACTTTAGAAGCTTGTCTCCACAATCTTTATAGTGTATGCTAAGTAGCAGGCGAATTGAAAATCCACCATTTGACCCAGAACCAAGAAGAACACTTAGATGACGCAAGAAAGCTGCTCGGTTAGCCAAAGCAGCTACTCTCAAAGAAGAGGATACTCTTGAGGATAAGAGTATGGAAGAAAATCAACCACCTCCACCACCAATACGAACGATGGAAGAAAATCAACCACCTCTTGACGAATCATGGTTTTAATTGTGTTGTATTGTAACAATACTGTTGCAGCTGGTTTAACCATTTGCTTAAAAAAAATATTGTAACAATACTATTGTTTGTGTATCGAGATAAAGTATAATCCGATTCGGGGTCAGTTATGACATCACGTGATTTCCCCTTTTGATCGCAGTAGCGGGAGATCGAACTATGTTCCTCTCTATTAAATTCAGCACCAACCACCGCTAATTAGTACTGTTGTATTCACAGCCTAAATAAAATATGCCGGCAGTTTTTTTAGGGACGTCCATAAATTGTGTCCAAAATTAATTTTAGGGAAAGGGCTTTGTTAAATGAGTGATCGGTTTTAATATTTTTTTTATTTTTTTTTTGAAAACGCCGGTTTTAATAATTTAAGCTTACGTGATTTGGCTTTGGAGGCTGTAACCAAAAAACTTGTTTTGTCTTAGGCTCTATTGCATTAAAAAAAAATAGAATTAAAAATTTTCTTATACAAACAAGCTGAATCCAAAGAGACCTAACTTTGCAAGAGATTTAAATAAGTAACCCTGTTTTTGTGGAACTAATGATCATGTAATTTAAATGATAGGCATGCATTATTATTATTATTTTTTTGTCAAGTATCCTAATGGCTAGAAACTCCCGCCTAAGGTGGATAATTGGGATGACTAGGGTTTGAACCTCGGCCTCCTGCATATAAAATGCGATGTCCTACCAATTGAGTTAAACTCACGGAACGATAGGCATGCATTATTATCATGTGTATACATGAATTGCTTGCATTAATAAGTAACCCTATTTTTGTGGAACTAATAATCATGTAATTTAAATGATAGCCTCATGCATCTTCATAGGCTAGAAAATAGCTTCATATATCTAATAAATGCGCGGAGGCTTTGGCAAGTATGGGTTGCACACTAGATTGCAACATCGTGTTTTTTGAGATTTGTCCAAGTAATATTAGAGATTTATTTTCTGCTGATCTTATGGGGCTTAGTGCCCCGTTTGATTTCGTTGTAATCTTTTCTTTTGGGCTTAATCCCTCTATGATATAAAAAAAATTGATTTGCGGTTTTTGTTTGAAAAACGAAAAGGGACGAAAAGAATATTCATATTTTGATATATAAAAAATAAAAAATTGATATATTAAAAAATAACAGGATTGTAATAGGAACTAGAAGTACGTAGAAAATTAGTTATATTATAGAGCTGAGTTACTTAAGAGGTGAGTAATCACACACCATTGACACTTTCATTATTTATTTTGATGAAAATCTAAATTGATGATTTTATGAAATACAATTTTAAAACCATGATCTTATTTTTTTATTTTATTTTATTTTATTTTGTTTATAATCAAGATGTTATTTATTTAATTTTTTGTCAGTTGATTTGTATGATTATTTGTGAATTGGTTGAATGTATATGTGTTCTATTAATGGGTCTTGTAACTCATATCATACAAGATGAACTTTTTTTTGTGTTAATAACCCTCTCGTTTCTAGCTAGGGGAAGGGACACGGGTAATCTAGAGTTCGGCCTTGAGGTAAGTAAAGTCTGGCAAAAAAATTGTTCTACCTAGGAATCAAACTCGGGTTCTTCCAAACGATTCGTCCTTTGGTGAAGGTTATTAACCACTTGAGCCCAATAACTTGATTACCATATGAGATGAACTTTGTACTTCACATCAAATGAGCTTTATGATGATTGAAATGTCATTAATTTATTTGTTGGAATGAAAACCGCAAAATGATAATTTCATGATTTTCATTTGATAAAAATTTGTTGGAAGGAAAACCGCAATTGCATGATTTTCATTTGATAAAAATTTGTTGGAATGAAAACCTCAAAATGATAATTGCATGATTTTAATTTGATAAAAATGCCTATACCTTTAAATAATTGTGTATCAAATAACACTTGTGTTAAATATTATTTTGTGCAGTGATGGTTAGTTTGGGAATTGAATCTCCAAATGCTTCCAATTCTAATCCTCCTCACCAACAAACCGTAAGTGTCTCTTGTATATTTCATTTTCAATTCTAAGGCTAAGATTTACTAATTTGAAATTCAATTACTAAACTACTAAGTTATCACTCAAATATTTTAAGATTCTAGGTTGAATCACATTTCAAATGATGATCAAAATCGACAGAAGAAACAGGTGTAGGTTTTGAATTTATTTACTTTCCATTCCTAGAGAAAGGGTTACACACAAATAGCCATTGGATTAAAATGAAAGGGTGAGATTAAAACACTAAAGGTGTATCATGTGACACTCTATTCTATCACAAACCCTCAATTTCTCTCTCTTCCTTCTTTGCAACCTCGCTTTCTCTCTTCTGTTGTTTCATCTTCCTACATCATTTACCCTCCGACTTCCTCCATGTCTCTATGAACGGCGGCGCAACCGCCCACCACCAACTTCAATCATTGAATGTCTCACTGCCACTACTTTCAATCATTAATATTAATGTTTATTGATCAGTTTAATGACCAGTCCAATTTTACAACATTGCACTGATGAATCAATATTTCTATTACTTTAATTATTCAGGGGCCCATGTGTGACTTTACGTATCCTTTCATGGATCATCACATTATACACATTATGACAAATGGTTGAGATGCATGAAATGGTTCCAGGAAAACGTTTTGATAGATATCATGAATTGGGTCAACATGCATAAGTTGGTGGGGGTATTGTCTACATGGTCACTGGGGTACATCATTGAAGAAGTTCCATGATACAGTGTGTCCAAGTTGCAAACCAATCAAATTGAGATTTTTCATTATGATATTTGCTTCAGCTCAATTTGTATTTTCTCATCTACCAAGCTTCAACTCCATTTCTAGTGTATCTTTGGTTGCAGCAGTCATGTCCTTTTGGTAATATCAACTCTTCTTTCTATTCTCAATATTAATTTTTAGCTATAAAGCACGGACACAAACATCTGACACATTGATACCGATAATAATTTAAGAAAATGCAGCAGATGTCCTTATGGTATATCAACTTCTTTCTATTCTCTGCATTACTCAATTTTATGATTAAGTATATTTATAGATAACAATAAACAAAGTGTGTTTAGTAACACAAATAAGTTAACTTATAGTTTATTATATCAACATATAACCCAATTCCATAAAACTAGAATTGTTTGGCAACAAACGTTTTTCACTAACTTGTAGTTTTTTATCATATGATATTTCAAATAGCATTTAAATTTGGTTATAATTTTTTTATATTTTCTTCCATTTTTATCCTTGTAACTATTCACACACTCGAATTATAAGTACCCACTCACTCAAATAAATAAGTTTTTTTTTTAATTAATGATGTACACTTTTATGTCATTGTATCTACAACAATTAAGTTTACAAAATATTTTGACTTTAATTAGGTAACTTTTAACTATATAAGTCATCAGCTATCAGCTAACTTATAGGTTAATTTTACAAATCAGAGCCAACGTTTAGTCTTAATTTTATGTTTGTACATAAGGGAGTACAAGAAAATGTACAATATAGTAAAAAGTTAGCTGATTTGTAAAATTAACCTATAAGTTAGCTGATAGCTGATGACTTATATAGTTAAATGTTACCTAATTAAAGCCAAAATATTTTGTAAATTTAACTGTTGTAGATACAATGACATAAAAGTGTACATCATTAATTAAAAAAAACTTATTTATTTGAGTGAGTGGGTACTTATAATTCGAGTGTGTGAATAGTTACAAGGATAAAAATGGAAGAAAATATAAAAAAATTATAACCAAATTTAAATGCTATTTGAAATATCATATGATAAAAAACTACAAGTTAGTGAAAAACGTTTGTTGCCAAACAATTCTAGTTTTATGGAATTGGGTTATATGTTGATATAATAAACTATAAGTTAACTTATTTGTGTTACTAAACACACTTTGTTTATTGTTAGTCTATAAATATACTTAATCATAAAATTGAGTAATGCAGAGAATAGAAAGAAGTTGATATACCATAAGGACATCTGCTGCATTTTCTTAAATTATTATCGGTATCAATGTGTCAGATGTTTGTGCCCGTGCTTTATAGCTAAAAATTAATATTAAGAATAGAAAGAAGAGTTGATATTACCAAAAGGACATGACTGCTGCCGCCAAAGATACACTGGAAATGGAGTTGAAGCTTGGTAGATGAGACAATACAAATTGAGCTGAAGCAAATATCATAATGAAAAAGCTCAATTTGATTGGTTTGCAACTTGGACACACTGCATCATGGAACTTCTTCAATGATGCACCCCTAGTGACCATGTAGACAATACCCCACCAACTTCTACAATAAGTTGTTGAGACACCACAATATAAAGACCTAATTGTTCACCAAATGCATGTTGACCCAATTCATGATATCTATCAAAACGTTTTTCTTGAACCATTTCATGCATCTCAACCATTTGTCATAATGTGTATAATGTGATGATCCATGAAAGGATAAGTAAAGTCACACCTGGACCCCTGAATAATTAAAGTAATAGAAATATTGATTCATCAGTGCAATGTTGTAAAGTCGGACTGATCATTAAACTGATCAATAAACATAAAAATTAATGATTGAAAGTGGGTAGAGCAAAGTGGCAGTGAGGCATTCAATTATTGAAGGTTGTGGTGGGCGGTTGCGCCGCCGTTCATAGAGACATGGAAGAGGTCGGAGGGTAAATGGATACAGGAAGATGAAACAACAGAAGAGAGAAAACGAGGTTGCAAAGAAGGAAGAGAGAGAAATTGACGGTTTGTGATAGAATAGAGTGTCACGTGATACACCTTTAGTGTTTTAATCTCACCCTTTCATTTTAATCCAATGGCTATTTGTGTGTGTAACCCTTTCTCTAGGAATGGAAAATAAATAAATTCAAAACATACACTTGTTTCTTCTGTCGATTTTGATCATCATTTGAAATGTGATTCAACCTAGAATCTTAAAATATTTGAGTGATAACTTAGTAGTTTAGTAATTGAATTTCAAATTAGTAAATCTTAGCCTTAGAATTGAAAATGAAAGATACAAGAGACACTTACGGTTTGTTGGTGATGAGGATTAGAATTGGAAGCATTTCACTACAAGAAAATTGACTTATAGTGACAGCAAAATGCCGTAGATAAAGGTCACAAATCCGTTGCTATACTCCAAAATACCTATTCCAACGGCAGTGTACAGCCGTCACCTTTAATATCCTAAAACAACGGATATTTACCGTCACAATAGCCTATATATCAACACACAAATTTTTGTAAAAAATCAACACACAAATTTTTGTAGCATATCTTTCATGAAGTCAAAAGCAGGTTCATACATCATACTAGTTGGATAGAATTCATGAACCAATATATTCATACATCATACTAGTTGGCCTAGAAATCAATTATGGAGAAACAAACTCAATTATAAAGATAATGGAACCAATAAATTCACAAGCCTACAGATATTCCAAGAAGTACCTGAATATATATGCTAATGGATTGTTAGCATCTTTAGGAGATGGAAGTCCACCACAGTATGAATTAAAAGTATTTATTTTCTCCTTTTGCATGTGTGCCTCGTCGATCATCCAAAATAGGACAGGCACTTCATATCAATTGTTTCGCCTTCAATTGTGTTGAGCTCACAGTTCCAGTACTATGCACTTGTCCTACAACAGAACAGACGGCGAAAGGGATCACATCCTTGCTGGTTTACACAGTGAACTAAGGCGAGACTATTAAGTCTATAGGACATGCTTATGGTGTTGATGAAGAAATCATACTATGCAAGTATCAGGAAAAAAAGTCATAACTTCACACTTTAAAGATAAAGTAAATTATCAAGCAAGCAGGAAACTGTTCAAAAACAACAACATAGGTGTTTCAGCTTTAAAAGACCTACTAACGCAAGGTTTCCAGAAGAACAAATTTGACAATATCACAGAAATAGAGGACAAACCAATTTACAATGTCATCATATCATATTCATACAAGACTCAGGTCTGCAATATGAGTTAAACCCTAACTAGATTTTGGAAGTTGTGTTTAGAGTGATTAACTTCTATTCATGAATTGACTCCAAATCTCAGGGCAATTGTAATTTTATTAACTTCTGTCAAATAAGTTGAGTTAAGAGTGATCGACTTCTATTCATTTACAGTCTAGTTCATATCAAAGATCAAGATATACTATTACACTTCATGAAACCAAAATATCAGAAAACAATCTAGGAAACATACACAAAGCAATTTGGAAGTCGATGCTATCTCAGCAAATTATAAGATTTTCAGTTCATCTTTTGCTTATATGACCAGAAATTGCATGAGAAAATTATATTACCTTATTAGACAACAAAATATTCAGAAATATCTGGAACAACATTTGGGTCTGCACTTATGCTATACAACCTGTATGAGTTCATGACAAAACATTTTTAATGAAGTTAGCAATCTATCCAATATAATAAGATTCCAGAAGTTGCATCAGTTTAAATGTTAAGATCATACACAATTTTCAAAATAGAGATACATGCCTATACACAAATAAATCTCGACAGATAATTATAACCTTATATGAAATACCATATGACCATTATTTCTAATATAGAGATGGAATATTCATACCTTATAACAAGTCTAACATATATGCTTATTGTCAATATTAAAGTTATTTGTGCCTGCACAATTATAATAGGAGAAAAGTGAGTTACAAAGCTTAAGTTAACAAAAGTGTAGTGTACAAATCTCAGCTTATATATTGGATAAACAGTGCCTTATACCATATAACATATAGTCAATGTAATATTTTGAGCTATTAAAGGTTCATTACTCTGTTGTAGTATAGATTTTGGGATAAAAATAAAAATTCATCATTAAATAGAAATAGAGAAGCACGAAGAACATTGACAGAAACACAAAGATACAAAATTATAGAAAATGTAAAAGCAAAAAGCCTATGTGCTATATTTTATGGGCTTATTGGACATTCAGATCCCAAATTTGGAGATTCAATTCCCAAACTAACCATCACTGCACAAAATAATATTTAACAAAAGTGTTATTTGATACGCAACTATTTAAAGGTATACGCATTTTTATCAAATGAAAATCATGCAATTATCATTTTGCGATTTTCATTCCAACAAATAAATTAATGACATTTCAATCATCATAAAGTTCATTTGATGTGAAGTACAAAGTTCATCTGATATGATAATCAAGTTATTGGGCTCAAGTGGTTAATAACTTTCAACAAAGGACGAATCGTTCGGAAGAATCCGAGTTCGATTCTCAAGTAAAACAATTTTTTGGACAGACTTTACTTACGAGTTATTAACACAAAAAAAAAAGTTCATCTCGTATGATATGAGTTACAAGACCCATTAATAGAACACATATACATTCAACCAATTCAGAAATAATCGTACAAATCAACTGGCAAAAAATAAAATAAATAACATCTTGATTATAAAAAAGTAAAATAAAAAAATAAGATCTTGGTTTTAAAATTGTATTTCATAAAATCATCAATTTAGATTTTCATCAAAATAAATAATGAAAGTGTCAAAGGTGTGTGATTACTCACCTCTTAAGTAACTCAGCTCTATGATCCAACTAATTTTCTACCTACTTCTAGTTCCTATTACAATCCTGTTATTTTTTAATATATCAATTTTTTATTTTTTATATATCAAAATATGAATATGCTTTTCGTCCCTTTTCGTTTTTCAAACAAAAACCGAAAATCATTTTTTTTATATCACAGAGGACTAAGCCCAAAAGAAAAGATTGCAACGAAATCAAACGGGGTACTTAGCCCTATAATATCAGCAGAAAATAAATCTTTAATATTATTTGGACAAATCTCAAAAAACACGATGTTGCAATTTAGTGTTTAACCCATACTTGCCAAAGCATCCGCGCATTTATTAGATATATGAAGCTATTTTCCAGCCTATGAAGATGCATGAGTAGGGGTGCTCAAATCCAATCCAAATAAAAACCGCAAACCGATCCAAAAAAATCGAAAACCGCAAAAAACCGAATATTTTTTGATGTGTTTGGATGTCCTTTTGTAAAAACCGCTGGATCGGATTTCGGATTGATTTTTCAAAACCGATCAAAACCGAACTAAACCGAATACATATATTTTAATACTTGTTTATCTTTTTATTAGTATGAATATATATTGCATTAACCTATTTTTTGTTTATTTTAAATTTTATTATACTATTTGTTAGTTTGATTTAATTTATTTTTTACTTTTTGATATGTTTCAAAATATAATTGATAATTGTCATTCCAAAATAATTTTTAATATGTTATATGTTACATTTTACATCAAACTTAACATTTATTTTGTAAAAAAAATCAAAATATTATTTTATATTGTTTTTTATAATATTAATATTTAATAAAAAACTTTACAATTTATAATTTGGATATCCAAAAACTGATCCAAATTAAACCGCATAAAATTGGATCGGATTGGATCAGATTTTTTTTATTTGTCATCCAAAACCGAACCAAACCGCAAATAAATTTATTTTCGGATCGGATGAATTTTTGTCTCAAAACCGATTCAAACCGAACCGCGAGCACCCCTATACATGAGGCTATCATTTAAATTACATGATTATTAGTTCCACAAAAATACGGTTACTTATTTAATGCAAGCAATTCAAGTATACACATGATAATAATGCATGCCTATCATTTAAATTACATGATCATTAGTTCCACAAAAACAGGGTTACTTATTTAAATCTCTTGCAAAGTTAGGTGTCTTTGGATTCAGCTTGTTTGTATAAGAAAATTTTTAATTCTATTTTTTTTAATGCAATAGAGCCTAAGACAAAACAAGTTTTTTGGTTACAGCCTCCTAAGCCAAATCAAGTAAGCTTAAGGAGTTTTTTGTAATTGGTGTTATAGCCCTTTAGCCTGTTGACAAAGTGTTTAAGGAGTTTTTTGTAATGCTTCGTAATGAATTTTAAGGATTAAGTACTCCTTATAATTCAATTTTGCTTATCAAAAAAAAAAAAGTAAGCTTAAATTATTAAAACCGGCGTTTTCAAAAATAAAATAAAATCAAAAAATATTAAAACCGGCCACTCATTTAACAAAGCCATTTCCCTAAAATTAATTTTGGACACAATTTATGGAGGTCCCCTAAAAAAACTGCCGGCGTATTTTATTTAGGTTGTGAATACAACGATACTAATTAGTGGTGGTTGGCGCTGAATTTAATAGAGAGGGACACAGTTCGATACTACGATAAGAAGGAGAAATCACGTGATGCCATGACCGACCCCGAATCAGATTAAACTTTGTCTCGATACACAAACAATAGTATTGTTACAATTTTGTTTTTAAGCAAATGGGGAGCACATGGTTAAACCAGCTGCAACAGTATTGTTACAATACAACACAATTAAAACCATGATTCGTCAAGAGTTGGTTGATTTTCTTCCATCGTTCGTCTTGGTGGTGGAGATGGTTGATTTTCTTCCATACTCTTGTCGTCCAGAGTATCCTCTTCTTTGAGAGTAGCTGCTTTGGCTAACCGGGCAGCTTTCTTGCGTCTTCTAAGTGTTCTTTGTAACACCCAACCCATTATTTAAATAATTCTAACTTTATTAAAATCTTTTTAAAATACGCTACGGAAAAATTACGATTTAATTATAAAATGTTTGGTTAAAGGTATTACAATCAACAACATACTTAACTATTTGATTAATTAGCCTAAACATTAACTATAAAATCATTCTTTATAAAATATACATTTTCCGAAATAAATACATTAAGTCATAAAGGACCCTATATCCTAAATACAACCCTTTCCCCGTGTCACACTCAGAGCGGAGCTTCACCAAACACTTGGGCATCAACAAATACATAACCTGTAAACCTGGACCACCCAACGGTCCAGAAGTACACAAAACAGAGAGTTAGTAAATCATAAGCAATAAAATACAAGTGTAAGCAATATCCTTAACACTTCATCATATTATCATGCATAATCTAACTCACATACATAAATCTTAAATCAAACATAAGATTATTCACATGTACATTGAAACACAATTTGGAAACAATGCTTATCACCAATATTCAATCAAGCAACTCACACAACTTACACAAACCACACAATGTCACATATCAAATCATCAAATCGCACATCTTCCTAATGCAATCTAATGCCACAACTCATGCTATGTCACCCTAGACATATCTAATGCATGTGGTACCAATCGTCTTTATTAGAGTATCTCACCTCTAATATCCGTCTTTATCGAATAAATATAATTTGATATCCGTCTTTATTAAAATCATAGATTCTAATATCCCTAGCTCAATACATGAATGCATGAATGATTCATGTACAACCACAAGCACTTAATATAACACAATATTAAGTTCTACTCTATGATATGGAACACTATCCATATCCGTCTTTATTAAGATATATCACAAATCTTAATATCCGTCTTTATCGAACAAAATCCGATATCCTTCTTTATTAAGATAACACAATACCTTAATATACTTCTTTATTAGAATAACACAATTCTAATATTCTTCATTCATATACATACATATCATACATTCATCAATAACATCAACAAATCATTATTAATTAAAACATCCTCAACAATTTTAAAGGTATAGGAAGTATACAAAAATATAAGAAAACTTCATAAATTAAGCCTCATCTTATCAAACTAACTTCGGAATTGGAATCTACGCGAAAAATCGAGTGAAATAGGTTCCGGGTGCATAAACCGTCAAAAAGTCAACCAAAAGTCAACTCTGGTCAACCAGGGATCAGTCTCCTGCACGCCGCGCAGCAGTCAGTCTGCGCGCCACGCAGGGATCAGAGAAGCAAGTGAAAAAGCTGCGCGCCGCGCAGGGATCAGAGTGACCTGCAGAAATGCGTTTTTTTGTGCGAAAAATCACTTATTTGACCCAAAATCACTTATTTTCAGTTCCAGAAATTATACCAAGCATGGGTTATGTTCATACATGTTTAAAACACATTAAAAGTAACTTATTAACATTAATAATCACTTATTTCTCATGGATCTTGACATATTTGAAAAAACTCATACACATTCACAAATCTTAACAAATATCTACAAATACCCATTTTTACCCATTAAAATTGTTCATACTACTTATCCTTAGTATATTAAACATGTTATGAGTGTTAGATTTCATTTTCATTTAGGAAAATCTCCCAAAAAACCCACGAAAATTGAGTGGAGAAAGTTTGGGTTCGAAGAAATTGACATTCTCCCCTTTCTCTAGCCACTCACAATTATGAAAACTATCTCTCTTACCTTAGATCGACGATTCCACGCGATTGCTCTTCAAATCTCCTCAAGAGCTCCTTGCCCTAGCTCTCCTCTTCCTTCTCTCTTCTTTCTCTCTCACAAAGAACACAAAATGTGGCAATTGTGATTTTCTCTCTCTCACATTAGGCTTATATAGCTCTCCCCATTTTGTGATTCACTTAAGCCCAATAGCATCCAAAGCCCAATAAGCCCACACTCGTGTAATTCTCACAAATTCGCCCAATTAACTAATACTCTCGCTAATTAATTAATCACCACAAAATAAAATAATAATAATAATAATAAGTCACATCAATATATAAATATACACATATATACAAATAACGAATAAATGAAAATCGGGTCGTTACATTCTTCTTGGTTGTGGGTCAAATGGTGGATTTTCAATTCGCCCGCTACTTAGCATACACTAGAAAGATACCTTAGTAGCACTGCTAACATATTTTTGTATTATTAAAGTACGCTAGTTGCTTTGTAAACACAGTCTTCGGCAACGATGCCAAAAACTTGACTAATTCCTAACAAGTGCACCAGTTTGTCACGGCTTACTAATATTTATAAAGATACGTCTCCACCTCCACGGGGATCATGTCAAAGTAACTAGTTCCGTTTAGAAATTTAGATAGTTTTGCATTCACTTTTGTGTTTGAAAAGAGTTTGATAAAGAAATCAGACAATAAAGGTTAAGTGAGTTCAGAAGAGAATTATAGGTTAAGTGATTTTTATCTCTCTCCTAGGCATGCTTGGTAATTTTGCATTATACTACATACTATTCTTTCTATTAATACATTGGGTCAAATATGTTTTTACTCCCTATAAATATCTCAACTTTCATTTTTAGTCCCTCGAATTTTCATCCACTTTTAGTCCCTCAAAAATTTTCCATCCACACTTTTAGTCCCTGCCGTCAAATGGCTTTAACGGAGGATGACATGGCGATGCCACATTGGCAATTCTTAATGATTGTACATTGACTAGACTATGCAACATTGGATGTTGATATATTTTAATTAAAAAATAAAAAACTGAAGGAAAAGAATTGTATTTTAATTAATTTGTGTTTTATTATAAAAACTATTTAAATGAAAAATTAATTTTTTTTTTGACCTAAAATGAAAAATTAATTGAAATCTCAATCAATCTTAATCATTCAATAATCAATGTTACAAAATATGCTTGATTCAAAAAAATGTTACAAAATATGCTTGAAATTTAAACTAGTTTCTTCCAACGACAACTCCACCAAAATAATTCTGAAAATAGAAAATAAAAACAAATTTAAGACAAGAAAAAACATTTCTTTTCTTTCTTTTATTTTGACGCAAAGGAAAAAAGAATTCTGAAAATTTAAAATTAAAATAGTTTCAAAATTTAAGAAGAAAATTCTGAAATAAAAAACTACAGATACATTACGAAGACTAAAATTTCTGTCAAAAAAGTAACCAAAATCTGAATCGTATTGTTTGCATCGGTCATTGGATTAATGTTGAACTTTGAAGGAGATCGATGAAGATGAGGTGATGATAATGTTGTTGTTGAGGTTCATCATTACGAAGGAAATATGGCGATGACAATCACAGATCTGAGTTTTTTTCCTTCCCCATATCGAAGAACAAAAGCTATTCCCTCAAACCATAATTATAAGCAAAAACTCAATTTTTCATATACGCTCAATAACTTATATATACAAATTATTCGATGTATCTGAAAAGTAAAGTTTTACTTCTAATTATGACTGAGATAGGAGGTACATGCGTTGGATCGATTTTGATGTAAAAACTCATTCAATCCAAAAATAAAACTTACATGTGATTCAGTTCGGTTTTTGGATGACAAATTAAAAAATACAATATAATTTTATGCGGTTTAAGTTGGATCGAATGAAGTAGTATTTTAAGCAACAAAAGAAGTTAAATTTATTATTTATTTATTTTTTTCCACACAAGTTTAATCTTTTCCGGATGTCAGTTCTAGTATCAAGTGTTCCAACATCTCTAAATTTATTAACTTTTGAATAAAAAAAAATGTCATTAATAATTGTAATTAGAAACAAACTAATAGTCATGTATAGATGCTTTTTTATTATCTCCCTCAAAAATATTTGCAACATAGAATTTTATTTATTTCAATCGATGAGAATACTAGAAACCATTCATTTGGTCATTATGTGCGTGTACTAGTGTAGAGATATCAATATGGCTGGTATGCTTCCTGATTCTTTGTGGACTGAAAGAGAAACTTTTTGACATTGAGATTGAATATGAAAATCCTCCTTACTTTTGTGTCACTTGCAATTCTATTGGTCATTCATCGGATCATGGTATCCTGCCAATAAAATTTCTAGCAAAATGGTTGATACTAAGAATGATCATGCAAAGAAAGTTAAACAGATCTTTGTTCCCAAAAGACATGTGGCTACAGGCGTCGTGGACAAATTGCTTGATTGCTCTAAAGTGGTGGCAGATGAAGACTCTCTTATTATTAATATAATAAGGCCTGAAGTGGTGTACTAACGAGAGATATATTAAACTTTTAGGATGAGCTTTCTCCTAACACTTTTGTTGGAGTGCATGTAGTACGGGTTGAAGAAGCTCATATCATTGACTCATCTGGATGTGGTAAGAGTTCCTCATAATTGTTATTAATGAAGTTTTAAATTCCAATATCGCTCATGATTTAGCAATTTTATAGCAGTATTGGAAGAAAAATGATGGTAGTCACATTAGGCATGTAGATGTAGTCTATATACATTATTATAACACAACAAATAAAGCATAAAGAAAAGCCATATACATTGTTATAACTAATAATAATCTTTTATTTGCATGACACCTTCTAATAATAACATTCAAATAGGCAAGGGGTTTTATGAGTAAAACTTGTAGGTCTTGGCGTCAAGTATAATACTCCTCAATGCTCCAATAGGTGCTAAAATTATTATACACAGACCAAGTATAATACATATCTGAAATAAATAAAGCAAATAAAGTAAATTAAAATATGCTTGAAGCATTAATAAATTATTAAATATATCGAAGAAATAAAAATCATTATAAAAGATACCTACCCAATTAGTACACCAAGACAAGCTAAATCTGTTAGGTTTGTGAATTTTCAGCCATATGATACATGGAAGCTGAAAATTTAATAAAATGAATAGGTGAGCAAAATTATGATAATAATAAGAAAAATTACTAATATTGACAAATTTTCATGTCTTACAAAATATGTTGTTGAAGTAACAGCAAATCCTCCAAAAAACCCTAATAGACCACCGAAAAATGGAAAGGTAATAGCAATGAACATTGTAATTGCTGGTGAAATAAAAAGATATATCAGCACACAACCATAGAAAATACAACACTAATTTTAAATAATGAATATAAGATGTCATAGTTATAGTTATAGCATTACTACTATTATAAAATATAGCATTAGCAGTTCTATCCCCATATATAGTAATAG
Source organism: Trifolium subterraneum (assembly GCA_951799995.1). Lineage (NCBI taxonomy): Eukaryota > Viridiplantae > Streptophyta > Magnoliopsida > Fabales > Fabaceae > Trifolium > Trifolium subterraneum. The sequence continues at coordinate 7,777,803 of OX637466.1, read as the reverse complement.
CATACTAATATTTATAATTCAAATTAAGAAACTATACTCGAATTTATTTCACTTACCCACATATACATTGCGCACAACAAATCGAAGAATTTTACTTGGTTTGAAATTCATTTTCTTTACCAACACACTTTCAATCATGTCAAACACTGGCATTGTAAAAACCTACACCAACAATTAAAATACGAAATTAATTATTAGGATATATTTGTTATAATATATATAATATTTATAAAAAAAATGGTTAAATATTAAACTTCAAGTTTTTGTGTGAATAACTACTTTAAAATTTTAAAATAATTTATAAAATGATTATTTTTAACAAAATTGTTTTGTCAAAAGATAATTTCAAGGACTGAATTTTTAAGTGATACTACTTTGAAATTTGGTTAACTATGATCATGGCCTTTTTTTAACATTAACTATGATCATGACCTAATTATCCAATCTTACAGATTTGTGCACGAAATTTAAAATAATTATTAACTATTTTTTTTTTATAATAGAAAAGTAACAAGTTTTACCTGGTAGCTTCCAATTACATGTAAAACAACAAATAGATTTGTCATTGCAATAAGCCATGATGGTTTCTCTAAAGAGATTAAAATGTTATCATTAACCTCATTTCCAAATATCCAATAACCAATAATAGCAACAGGCCAATAGCACAAAGCAACAATAATGTATGCAACAATGACTCCTCTCCACATTGAAACCTTGGATGGTTTTTCAGGTGTTGATGGAATTGTTGCTTGAATTTCCAATACCACACTATGTCCAGCATAAGCAAAAGCAACAGTGCCAAGTGCATTAAAGAAATTAAAGACTAGCTCTGTAGTATTTGTAGCCTTTATACTATATTGTACATTTTCTTGTACTCCCTTATGTACACTTGCAGTCCAAGCAATTGTAGAATAACATGCATTCAAATACAAATATAAAATTAAGACTAAATGTTGGCTCTGATCGATAAAATTAACCTATAAGTTACCTGATAGCCGATGACTTATATAGTTAAAAGTTACCTAATTAAAGTCAAAATGTTGGTAAATTTAACTGTTGTAGATACAATAACATAAAGGTGTACATCATTAATTAAAAGAAAAACTTATTTATTTTAGTGAGTGGGTACTTATAATTCAAGTGTGTGAATAGTAATAAGGATAAAGACGGAAGAAAATATAAAATAAAATTATAACCAAATTCAAATGCTATTTGAAATATCATATGATAAAAAGCTACAAGTTAATGAAATATCATATAATAATAAGCTATAAGTTAACTTATTTGTGTTACTATTTCTTGTTAGTCTATAAATATACTCAATCATAAAATTGAGTAATGCAAAGAATAGAAAGAATATGATATACCATAAGAACATCTGCTGCATTTCCTTAAATTATTATCGGTGTTAATGTGTCGGTGTCCGTGCTTTATAGCTAAAAATTAATATTGAGAATAGAAATAAGAGTTGCTATTACCAAAAGGACATGACTGCTGCAACCAAAGATACACTAGAAATGGAGTTGAAGCTTGGTAGATGAGACAATACAAATTGAGCTGAAGCAAATATCATAATGTAAAAGATCAATTTGATTGGTTTGCAACTTGGACACACTGTATCATGAAACTTCTTCAATGATGCACCCCTAGTGACCATGTAGACAATACTCCCACCAACTTCTACAATAAGTTGTTGAGGCACCACAATATAAAGACCTAATTGTTCACCAAATGCATGTTGACCCAATTCATGATATCTATCAAAACGTTTTCCTGGAACCATTTCATGCATCTCAACCATTTGCCATAACGTGTATAATGTGATGATCCATGAAAGGATAAGTAAAGTCACACCTGGACCCTTGAATAATTAAAGTAATAGAAATATTGTTTCATCATGCAATATTGTAAAATCGAACTGATCATTAATCCGATGAAGATATTGGATCACTGATTTATTGGTCGAATCACTGAGTCTAAGTGCAAGACTTCTGTATGAGTTAATTACACGCCGGTTAAATGTTTTTTTTAAGAACCCAACTCTCTTTGAAGGTAATAAAAAAAATTTCCTAACTTTTTTCTTTTTAAAAATTATTTTCTCTACAATAAAATAGTCGAAAAATAGTTTTGTTATTCATAAAAATGATCATTAATCTATTCATTTAAAGGATCAAGTTTACCGTATATTTAAATTTTCAAATGTATGATATAAGCTCCCATCAGTAACAAACTAAAATTGAAATTGCACATGATATGTATAATTAACTATGTTTCAAAAAAAACTATCCCTATTTTAGTTTTGTCAAAAAAAACTACCCCTATTTTAGTTTAGTCAAAAAAAGAAATAAAACCAACCCTATTTTAGTAAAAACAAAAAATTCAGCTATATTGAATAGGAAAATAAACAGTCAAATATATTAGTATATGGTAAAATAAAAACAAAACCAATATTTCTATTACATTATTTTATTTTTCAATTTTCTACTATATTGTGTAAATCCAATTCATATTTGTCTTAAATACTAAATTTGAAATCATAATAAGAAGCCTTAAGATGTTGTTTCATTATTTTATTCCAGAATATATTTCAAGTTAAGAGTAATTTGTTTGAGTTTGAATTTAAATATACCATCCAAATTGTGACATAGCAAAGGGGAGACCAAGAACACCAGCTCCAACCATAGCAGTGACATTGTGAAAAGCTGAATACCACCATTTTGCATTTCTATCAGCATTAATTGGAAGCCACTCATCAATTTGTCTTTGCCTCTCTGATTTTTCAATCTATTTGAAACAATAACAATAAATTAAATGAGTTCTTTTTCAAACTATATATATATATATATATATATAATCTATCTAAACACCTACATATACATTAACAAAAATAAAATAAAAGACTAGGTCCAAATAAGATAATGCCACAAGATGAGTGACCAAATTCCAAATCACAATAATTTATGGAAAATAAACTTTTTTTTATATACACCATAATCATTTTTTTCTGTACAAATTTTCTTTTAACATCAGATCGCATATATAAAATTTAATTTTTAGATAAATCAAATATATTAGTCCTCAATCTAAAAAGTGAACTCTATACATGAAACCGGATGAGTATAAAAAAATTATGGCGGAAATTCTAAGCTTCTAAATCAAATAAAAAAATTTCCTAAACATAAGATTTTTTTTTTACGGAAACCTAACTTATGATTGTTGTTCTCAAAAGTAACCATCCTTCAAGTATGTATGCTTAGCATTGTTTCTATTTTTCTTAAAAATAAAAAAAAGAAAATAAAAGAAGAAAGAATGGTTTCTCTTTCTTTGTTTAGAATTGCAATTTGTATAAAAAAGATGTACGGAAATTTTTTTTTTTTAGTATATGCATGATTGATTACAAGCAATTTGAACGAAATAAGAAACAATATATACATGCTAATTCAACATAAAATAGTTCTGAATTTTTTTTGAATGAATAAAATAGTTTTGAATTGAATGAATAATATAAGAGGAACTTACATTTGATGATTCCGTTCCTAAATTTGCCATGACTGCGGAAAAAGAAGTATTATTATTCGATATATGTGAGTATTTATAGGATTAGTGTTGTGTGGTTTTATCTCTTATTCCGTTTTGCTATTAGGATGTGAGTGTATATATATATATATATATATATATATATATATATATATATATATATATATATATATTTTAGATTTATGTTTAAAATAAGATAATATTAGGATTTAAGATTTATATTTTGTCTATATTATAGGATTAGTTTGTTATTTAAATATATGATTTATTTTTTATGTAGCTATATAAATGGGATTGTCTCAGGTGCTGGATTTTCCACAGCGACTCTAATCTCTTCTCAGAATCGTTGCTCACTTTCACTATCTTCATATTTGTTTCGATTGCTTTGTTTTCGATTCGTCTTTCTATTCCTCCAATCTACAACATCGCGTAGCTCTGTGCTTTGTTCTGGCTTTGTGAGAGATTGAGTGGCGATTTTCTACTAGTTTTCATTTTCGTTTTGTTGGTGGCTGTCTTAGGTTGGTAGTGGCTGCTCTGTTTTTGCCTTTGCAACGGGTTGTGGTTTCAGTTCGCCGCTTAGTTGATCTTGTTTGCTTCCAGTCATGTCGTCGGTTTCCGCTATATCATTCGTCTGTCCTTGGGCTTGCTTAGGCTTCTCTCTGTTGAAGGCTTCAAAGGCTCTTTCTCCCGTGGTTTCAAATCGCAGCTTTACAGGCTCTTCTCAACAAAGTGGATGTCTCTTTGTCCTTTGACTCAACTTCCAAAACCTTGTTTGAAAGGTAATTCCCATTCGATTAAAATTTTAGCAGATGTGTATTAAACACTGGAAAATGTGCTATTTGTTTAGTTAATTTACTATAATATTTCAATTATTTTTATTTTTATTTCGAACTTTAATATTATGAATCATCACTAAATGCTCTTATTTTATATAAACAGATAAAAAATAATAGAATTAAAGAAAGGAGCGAAAAATGACCAAAAAGGAGCTAAAACGGACAGAAATGGACAAGCCCACAACACATGGCATGACCACATGTGTGTGGCGCCTGCCACACCAAGCATGGCAGCCGCCATGCATATTCTCCCACATGCCTTATGCAACAAGTGAAGATCATGGCCATACATCAGATCGTGTGGAGCTCGCCACATTGGGAATTAGTCCCACATCGGCCAGTTTTGCTTTTCCTGCTAGTCTCAAATAGGGATGGCAAAAAGGGTCAACCCGCCCCGTCCCGCCCCGCCCCGTCATTAACCCACCTAAAAAGGGGCGGTGCGGGGCGGCCTAACTAGTGCTGGTGGGTTGAAAATCTCACCCCGCCCCTTTTCTTGGCGGGCGGCGGGTTGGCGGGAGTGCCCCGTCAATAAAATAAAAATTAAAAAATCGATAAATTCGCAAAAATATCATAAAAATTTGCGAATAAAATAAAATTAATAACCATCCAAGAAAATCAAAATATAATTATAAGCCAACAAAGTGACCTAAAATTAAAATTATCAATCAAAACTTCAAAAATCCATAGTTTATAATATCAAAGAAACCATAATAAAATCTTATGAAAATACTCGGTTTAAATCCAAAACAAATAAAACTTGGATTCAATGTTTAAATCCACACCAACAAAAGTAAACAATAAACTATAATTATTCTTCAATCCAAATCAACAACAACGATAAAATGTAGATTAAGTTAATTGGACCGAAAAATAGAAATCTATTTATAATGGACTGAAACTTTTATAAAAAAAGAATGTGGTTAAACCCGACGGGTCAACTCGTCCCGCCCCGTCGTTGTCCCGTGTTTTTTGCGGGTTAGGCCACTACAAGAAATATGGTAATTTGCCAGGGGTTTTTTGACAGGGGCACGCACCCCTGGGAAACTTTTCATTTTTGCCAGGGATTTACCCTTGGGAGAGTGAAATCTAGAAAATTTGAAATTTTTACACTTTGACAGGGGTTTTACCCCCGGGACAACTTAAAAGTTGGCAAAAACGTGACTGTCCTGCACATAGTTTTATGCCAGGGGTAAAGGCCCTGAGAAATGTGTATTGCCCCTGGCACAAATTGTTGACAGTTCTGAATTTCTCTGCACAGCAGCACATTGGAAAGAGGGTATTGAGTATTGACCAAAATTAAATAATATCAATTGGAAAATTTCTTTTTATTAATTCCAAACCTTTTCATATATCTTCTCACACCCAACACCACCAAAAATCACAACCTCTTCCACTAAAAATCATAACTTTAATTTCTTTGTCCTCCCAAAATCACAACTTCTCTACACCCACCACCACCACCAAAAATTTCTTCACAACCTCTCAACACCACCACCAAAAACCATATAAATCTCTCACATTCAATATTGTATTTTTGGATAGCTGTCTCACATAAATCTCTCACCTTAGTGTATTTTGGATAGTTCTCTTAAGAGGTTTTGAGTTTTTTTGCAGGTATGCATTTTTTAGTTTTTATTTTTTGCGCCTATATAATTTTTTTTCATTGTGTTTGTTGTTTGCCTGGTTGCTATTGTAGTGACATGTTTTTAGCTTCCGTTTTGAGTTAATATAATTTATATTGTTGAAAAAAAAATCTATTTTTCAATTTTTTTTAAGTTTGTGTATTGTTTCTATTCTGCAGAATTTGTTATGTTAAAAAGAAGATAAGTTTTTTTTTTTTTTTTTATAAAACAATATATTTATTCTTCAGACTTTTTTGTTAATTTTATAAAACAAAATTTGTTCATTTTAATTTTATAAAACAGTTTATTAGTTTTTCAAAATAAATTTGTTAAAAAAAGTATAAGTTTTTTTTGGTTTGTAATATGCTGGATGTGAACAATATGTTTGGATAATTTAATTGTGTAATTTGGTATTTTGGATGAATTTATTTTGGGTTTTCTTTTAAATATAATTGCATATTTTAATTTTTGTGGATTTTTAATATTATTTTATTAATAATTATTTTTTAAAAACATATATTTCTTTTAAATTTCGAATTATAATTTATTTTATTTTTAAAAAAAAAAGTATTTATGTTTCCCAGGGGCAAAACCCCTGGCATAACAAGGACTGACATGTCCCATCATTGCAGATTACAGCAGACGTGACAGGTGCAGCAGACCTGTCAATCTGTTTCACAGGGGTAAGGCCCTGGCAAAAACCGAGAATTGAGGTTTATACCGGATAGTAAAAACGGTGCATTAATTCTAGAATCTGCGAGAGCTATTTAGGATTAATGAACTAATAGTTTTCGTAAGCATTTTTTAATTTAAAGATCACTACAACATTTTGGAGTTTAGGCAACATTTTTTAGGCAACCATAAAAAACTGTACCCACAAATTAGAATAGGCAGCAGTTTTGAGTGTGTTGCATAGTTCTCATACCAACCGTCAATAAACCGCTCCTGAACAAGCTATAAGCAGCGGTATGTTCACCATGCGTATTTCTCATAGCAACCATAAAAAAACCTTCCCTAAAACATATTATTGGCAACAACCACAATGTTTATGGTAGCAACGGTTGATAAAATGCCCCATAACAAAGTATAAGCAACATGTTTATTGATGCTCTCATAATTATAACCGGACAACCTTTTAAAACCGTTCCTATAACATGTTTCAGAAAAACCATTCCTATAACTATATATCAAACGACTATGAAATTTTTGCAGCAAATCAGTCCCACTCAAATGAAAAGATATATATATTTTTTTTTATAATAGCTCAATGAAAAGATTATCATACTTAATTTTTTTTGAAACAATCATACTTAATTTTTAAAACTTTTATAAAAAAAAAAAAAAAAACCTAGTGTTAAAAAATTATCATACTTTTATTTAGACGCCCATAGGAAAAAATTTAGACTAGAAAAAATTCTCTTACTTAATTTTTAAAATTTTTGTAAAAAAAAAAACAAATAAATAAAAAGAAAAGAAAAACATGTTGTTATTGCGTAAAAAAAAACATATATTGTTGGTTCTTCAATTGAAATAAATAATAAATAAATAAATAAAAGAAACCTAGAAAAGAAAAGAATCAGGTGTAAAACCTGATCTCCTTTGAGAAAGTTCACCAGAGAGAAAGGGCAGGAAGCACGAAGCTTCCGTTCATCTATGCGTCCTCTCCGTCTAATCTCCGTCTCTAAGTTCCTCTCCATCTACGCTCTTCGTTTATCTCTGTCTACTATCCATGTTCCTCTCAACGTTTCACAAAAGGTCACACGAAACTTCTGTTTCGCCGCATTATACTTCACTTTCGTACATCCACTCTCTCACGAAGCTTTCAGGTAAGATATACTCTCTCTATGATTCCATTTGTTGGCAATTTCTTGGTGTTTCAGATTTGGGTTTTTCCCTTTTTGAACTATATTGAAGATAGGATTAAATTAGGGTTCATCTTCTTCTCTACTCCAATTTTCTGTTTTCAAATTGTTTGAATGATTTCAGTTTCATTTTATTTTAAATTTTAGTTTTTAATCACTTTGGGTATTGTAAATGAATTGTTTGGTAATGCACCAAAATAAAACACACTAACATAGGTTGTTGCTTTTACCTATTCCTTTGCTTGTGTGTCACATTCATAGGGATTGTGGTTTAGTGAGCTATTTTTTCTCTGTTTCAGTTTATGTAAGGCCATTTAAAAGCCATCTCTTTTACTGAATAACAAGTGAATTCTGCCTCAATTTTCACTTATGATGTTAAGTGAGTGAATAATGGTTTATAGTATGTGAATTTTTCGTATTAGATTGATAGTGATGGATAAAGAGTGGACTAAGCAACTCGCCAAGACTTAGTCATGATGATAACAAAGGTGTCAAAGAGGGAAAATAAGACCTGAAGCAAAGGATGCTTAAAATTATTTTTTTTGAACGGCAAACAAAATTTTATTAAGGGCACACTCAGTACAAGATGTACTAATAGGCCAAAGAGGATAAAATACAACTGGTAGTGGGATAAAAATCCACGCCAACTACTACAACACAAAAAGGGGGATCAATGACACAAACACCCCAAAACCAAGGAAAAAAGGAACAGACTGATACAAAACAGAAACTACAGACAGTCTCCATCCATATCCAAATACAAAAGATAACCAGTAGTAGCAAAAAAAGTTATAAAAACATATAGCGGCATCAGCAGTAGCAGTACTTGCAACAACTTCATCTAAGCATACAATCACCCGGGTTCCAAGCCCATTCGTAAAGTAGACAAGGACTCTTTGCCATTCTATACACAAACCATTGCCATGATATTCGTTGGATGGAATTTACAGCCTCATCAACACTGACACCGATTTGATTAAAAATCCTATCATTTCTAGTCTTCCAAATTACCCAAATAAAAGCAAGCCAGACAATTGAGAAACCTTTTTTAATTCTCTTATTCCTTCCACTGCCTACCATCAGTCCATAAGACGTTAAAACCTCCCTCGGAATCACCAGAACGACTCCCAACCACCTACAAATAGCATACCACACTGCAGCTGCAAAGTCACAATGCAAAAACAAATGACATGAAGTTTCAACCGCCCCACCGCAAGCAACACAAAGACTCTCATCGTTATGTAAAATAGCCCTATGACACAGGTTCTCTTTGGTTGGGATTCTGTCCAAGAAAAGCTGCCAAGCAAAAGCACTGATTTTTTAGGGTACTGCACTTTTCCATATCATTCTAAAGGAAAACGCTTCCAAAGGGGTTACCAAATTCCGAGTCAATAACATATGATCCAGTGACTGATACAAAGACTTGACAGAAAAGCCTTCTGCCACATTCGGCCTCCAGACCCAACCATCAATCTCTTCCGTAATGATTATATTACCGATAACCAACTTCAATTCTTGCTCTAGAGCTTCTTCCTAGACAAAGAACTCTCTACGCCACTGCAGCCCCCAACTCCACACGCCATCAATCCATCTGCCCATATCTTTTACCAGCTCATCCTGTTGAATTGAAATGCCAAATAACCTAGGAAAGCGTTGTTCCAGTGTTTGATCCCCCACCCAAATATCCTTCCAAAAAACTATTGTATTATCCATACCCACCCTCTTAACTGCCACTTGGCTGAACCAACCACTATCCTTATCTAATCTACATAAATCCTTCCACCATGCTGAACACAAGTTTCCAAATAACCCCTCATCCAATCTTACATTACCCAAGGCTCGATCTCCATACTTGGCCTTAATTACATTTTGCCACACGTCTTCCTCCTCCAATAGCAGCCTCCTTCGCCATTTAGCCAGCAGACTCAAATGTACCAATCGAAGATCTCGAATACCCAATCCACCCTCTACCTTCGGTTTGCAAATATCCTCCCACCTCACCCAGCTAATCCTCCGTGTCTTTGATATTCCTCCCCAAAGGAAGTTCCTTTGTAATCTCACCACCTCTCGCCAGACCTTCAGCGGCATCTTCATATAAGAGAGGAAGAATATTGGGATTGAACTGAGCACTGCATTAATCAAAACAATACGTCCTCCAAGACTGATATACTTATTCCCCCACTTCCCTAACCTCCTCTTTAACAGATCCAACATCGGGACCCAAGTAGTAGACAAACGCGGATTAGCACCAACCGGTAACCCAAGATATTTGAAAGGGAGATTTCCAATTCGACAGTTAAGGAATCCCGATGCCATAACCAGAAAATCATGAGACACATTAACCCCCATAATACCACTTTTCCAAAAATTCACCTTTAAGCCCGACGCCATCTCAAAACCACGTAACACCGCCTTAATAGCCCATAAATTCTCCACTGAAGCTTTCCCAATACACAAAGTGTCATCCGCATATTGAAGAATCGACACCGGCATACCACCCCTACCCACCACAAACGGTTTAATACGGCCCTGATCCACCGCCGATCTCATAAGCGCACCCAACCCCTCTGCCACAATAAGAAACAAAAGAGGAGCAAGTGGGTCTCCTTGTTTCAAACCCCTCTTGATACTAATTTCTTCCGTAGGGCAACCGTTAACTAACACCGACATCTTTCCGGAGCAAACACAAGCTTTCATCCACTCTCTCCATTTAATTCCAAACCCAAATCGCCGAAGCATATATTCTAAGAATCTCCAATCCACCGAATCATACGCCTTCTCGAAATCCACCTTAAGGACTAGACATTCCTTTCCGGCTTTTTTCGCATAATCTACAATCTCGTTTACCACTACCACTCCATCAACCAATTGCCTCCCTTTGAGAAAAGCCGATTGAGTTTTAGGAATCAGCTCCCCCAATACTTTGCCAAGGCGAGCTGCAAGCACTTTTGCGACCAGCTTATACAAACAACCCAGAAGAGATATCGGCCTAAAATCACCTAAGGCTTGAGGGGAATTAACCTTAGGGATTAAAGCAAGAAAATAAGATAGGAGACCTTTCGGGAGGCACGAATTTCCGTGAAATTGGTCAAACGTTATCCGAATATCATGCTTCATCAAGTCCCAAAACTCTTTAATAAAACTAAAATTAAAGCCCTCCGGACCCGGGCTTTTATTTCCATCGCTTGATTTCACTGCATCACTAATTTCTTCCAAAGTGAATTTCGCCGTCAGCACCTCCACTCTATCATGAGACAAACAAGGAAACTCATTCCCATCTAAATTGGGTCGCTGCCAGCCGACATTATCAAAATGTGCACGAAAATATCTCACCACCTCCTCCCTAACTTGAACCGGACCTTCTACCCACCCATTTTGTGTTCTCAAAGCCACCACCTTATTCCTCCTACTTCTCGCTTTAATACTATTATGAAAAAATTTAGAATTAGTGTCACCTTCCTTCAACCACTTTGATCGTGATCATTGGAAAGTCATAGCATCAATAGACTTCAAAATCTTCCATAGCTCTTCAAACAATCTCTTCCTTTCCACCACCTCTCCCTCCACCAGCCCCAAGGATTCACTTTTAAGATCCAAGGCCTTTATCTCACAAATCAGCTGCTTCTTTTTTCCTTCTTCCACCCCATATGTCTTTTGGCTCCAATCCTTAATAACCAACTTAAGCCCCTTTAGCCTTTCTCTAAGAATGAAACCCATCCACCCCTCCAGATGTTGTGCCTCCCAAGCATTAGTAATAACCTCTTTGAAATCTCTATTCTCAAGCCAAAAATTATTGAAACGGAAAGGCTTAGGCCCCCAATCAGCTGAACTGTAACGAAGCACAAGCGGGCAATGGTCCGCCACATCCCGAGGCAAAACCCAAACATTTGGAGAACCCCACATTTCAAACCATGAGGGCGAGATGAGCAATCTATCCAATCTACTCATTGACATCCCATTCGGATGAAACCACGTGAACTTTCTTCCAATGAGTGGCATATCCACTAACTCCAAGCTATTTAAAAACCCCTCAAAACCTGCCATCTCAGAGGATTGAACTCCATCCAAACTTTCCCGCATCCCTCTTCTCTCATAACAGTCTCTGATAGAGTTAAAGTCTCCTGTGACACACCACAACCCATCTCCAAACCCCATTTTGGACATGAGAATATCGTCCCACAGTTTACGCTTAGCATGGCAATTACACTTAACATAAACATTGACAATATAACACCTTTTTTGTTCAGCGACAAGATCCAAACAGACCCCGACAAACCCATCACCGGTAAAAGAAAATACAAGAGTGGCTTTTACCTTATTCCAAATAGAGAGGATACCTCCGCTATTCCCCACCGCCGGTATGAACGCCCAATCGCAGTCACTGCTCCCCCATATACACCGGACTAGACTGTCCGAAATAACTTCCATCTTGGTCTCTTGTATTGCCAAGAAATCTAATGATTCCATATGCACCACCTCACGCAACTTCCTCCTCTTTAAAGGATGCTTAAAATTGAAGATCCAAATAGTCATGTCATGGAGAAGGGCGTAGTTTCAGTAGTTAATGAGTCGCAACCAAAGCATCAAAGTAACAAGCAACCAATGAAAAGTGTTACTTATCATAATGAGTCACTTGAGAAGAAACAAGGACGAAAGAAGACACAAAAAATGCCATGTTTTCGAGCAATATTAATTGATGATTTTCTCAAAGAAAATGTTGTGCAAGTTGAAGAAGAATATGAGGAGCTTGAAATTGAAGGTGAAAATGATGACATAAAAAGAGAAGGAGAAAATGCACCGGAGAGGAAGGTAGTGACGTTAATGCTAACATTGGTTATTCTTTATCTTATGTAAGTATGTTTTTACGATGTTATCTTATGATATGTTTGGACCATGTTTAAATAGGTGCAACCAAGAAAGGAACATGAGGGCCAACACGGTGCTTAAATGTGCAACACAAGGGCTAGTTAATTAAATTCTTGTTAAAGCAAACCAATCCTAATTTGGATGATAAAACTTTGGATAATGTTAAAGAAGTCCCACATCGCTTGCGATATGGCCTTGACAAGTGTTTATAAGCAAGTGGCAATTCTCACCTTACAAGCCGGTTTTGTGAGGATGAGTTAGGCCCAAAACTCAACTCTAAGAGATAATATTAAGGAGAATGCCATGGAGGTTGAAAGTGGTGCTTCCACATCAATGCACGTGTGTGATCTTGAGAAGGTAATATATGATATTATTGTAACTGTTTGGCTAGATATTGTGACTGCTTTAGATGATATTTTGGTAGTTTGGTGTTTTTTTAGTGTTTTTAGCCATATTTTTTCATTGTGGTGTTTCGGCCTGTTTTTCTGCGTTTTGGTTTGTTTGTAAGGTGTATCAGGTGTTTATATGGTGTAGGGACTACTTTTGCAGTTGCATGGTTTTTTACATTTATGACAGTGCTTTTAGGCTTATATTTTTTGTGTTTCGAGTTGTTTGTAAGGTGTAGAGCCTGTTATAGCAATTGAAGTATTTTGTTTTCCTTTTCATTCAATTTAGGGCCTACTTTGAAAGTGCAAGGCTTGTTTTTAATAGTATTATTTTTCTCCTTTTCGGGTTGTTTGTTGTAAAGTGCAGGGCCTGTTTATAATAGTTTTTTTTGTTTTCTTCCCATTCAGTTTGTTCCTTTTCTTGTGTATTATTTTGATGATTTGAAATGAATGGTTTGTTGTAAAAAGTGGACATACTCACAATAATAAACAGCATATAAATTTGAGTAATTCAACAAATATGAATGAGAATGAAAGAAAATAGAGATCAGTGCACAACATGGTTTCAGTTAGTGCTTAAGTTGGATGAAATAGTATTTTGTACATTACCGGTACATTAGAATTATAGTTTCAAGGCCTTTTAATGGGATGAAATAGTATTGTGTACATTACTAGTACAATAGAATTATAGTTTCCAGACCGTTTAATTCATATATTACTGCATAACTATAGTTTCTATAGTGGTTTGTTGTGGGGAGTTATTGTTTTGACAGATCTTGTTCTATTGTCTTTGTATTTCTCTGTCGTCTTTTCTAATTTCTTTGTATAACCTATTGAATTTGTTGAACCAATTAGATGAACTACTTAAAATAGTTGTGCTTCATCAGAATTATGTTTGATTTTGTCTTTTATACTTCTATTATTGAGAAAGAATTAAAAAGGACTTGACATTTTTTTCTATAAATGTAGGAAATTTATCCAATTAGTGAGGAAGGTCAGCATGAAGATGACGAGGATGAATAATGTAGATCACTATAATTTTTGGTTTTTTTTTAAACAAATACCTGTGATTTTTATTTTGTATGTTTAGGATTGCCAAATTTGGAATATTGATACAATAATATTATCTATTTTATCAAGGCTTTAATATTTGAGTTATATTTTTATTTTAGATAAAATGCATATTATGCTTTTTGTTTTTTTTTACTAAAAAACCAGTTACAATATTTAACAACAATCAGCACATGAAAATAATGGTTGCCGTGACTTAAAAGTCGTTGCCTGGTCGAAGAAAACAATTTTAAATAGTGTTGCCTATATGAATAAGCAACACGGTAATAAGTGTTGCCTTTTAAAATCAACGTTACAAACTGTTGCCTATAATAACCGTCGCTACAGAAACTACCATTCCAATGGAAGAACATTTTGATATTTGATACCCTTCAAATGATTTGATATTAGCCCTTATTCTCAAATCTATCTTTTGCTCCTCTTCCTTCGTGGGTTTGTTGTGGGTTCTAGAGGTTCGACTAGGAAGTAAAGCGCCTAAGGTAAGGGTTTTTGCCCCATACACTCATGCTACATAGGAACTATGTTGTGAAATAGTAGTAAACCTTTGTCTTTTAAAAGAAAATAATTAAAAATAAACTAATAGAAAGAAACTAGTTTTGTTTCAAGTTTCCTTGTTGTTGTAAGAAGTAAGTTGATGATGATTTGGTAACTCATGAAAGTAAATAGATAGTTAAACAAAAGAAAGAAAGAAAAAAGATAAACATGTATGTAAGGCACCTGGTATATTTCATATGTTTAACAATGCTATGATTGTGTGGTCTGTTAATATCCATTTATTACTTATTTTGTGAGGTAGCCTATGCTTCTATTTTGGTTAGTGTATGGTGATTGTTGTAGTGTTGCGGTCTGTGACTATTTTATATATGGTTATGTTGTTCGTAACCGTGATGATGATTTTGTTTGTAGAATTATCTTATCACTTGTTTAATATAAATCAAGAGGAAAATAAATAGATATGGAAGATTTGTTCATGTGCGCCTCCGGTTGGATTTGCTTGTTAAAAAAAAAATTACTTTTACGGTCTTTGTGACATTATTATCTTTGTGGCTTAGTGGCTTAGTGGCTTAGTGGAAGGCCTTAATGGCAATTATTTAATCGCCTTTGTGGCATTATTATCTTTGTGGCTTAGTGGCTGAGTGGCTTAGTGGCAGTGATTATTATGGCCTTTGTGGCAGGAGCTTTTCTGGCATACTTATTGGAATGAGCTTTCTTATTTGCACTATTTGAGTTTATTTATCAAGTAGTTTAATCGATGAAATTTCGAATCATATAATCAAAATGTTTTGAAAAATAAAATAATTATATCTTTTTGAAAATCTTTTGATTGGTGAAGTGTTTTATTATTATTTTATGACATTTTTCTTATGGTGAGTATGAGTCAATTGGGATAAGGAAATTGACCACTTACATGTCTATTGTTGTAGGTACTAAAGATGAATGTGAAGTGGTATGTTGCTTGTGCGCACGGGGATAAAAATATGGGTTTTGATCAATTTGTAATTTAAATCAAACACTTTCTCATTGTAGACTTATTATTTATTATTTATAATCTTAAATAATTATTATTATTTAGAAAAAAAAAATAGTCACACTTTTTAAAGAAATAAAGTATTTATTTTTAGTAAGATAATTGTAAAAAAAATACGGGATGTTACAGAATCAAACTCAGAGAATTCGATGTAAATCATGAGTTCAAGAAAAGTTTCAGTCGATATCTGTATAATAAGGAAACAAGCAAGCTAAATGCCACAGGAAGAACTCATCTTGAAATCCTTCAAGCATCAATTATTCCTGCAAGAAGAGCATCTGAGAAATTATCCTGGGAGCACAGGATGTTTATGTACTTTGTTATGAAGAACAGACTTGTCAATGTAGCTGATTTCATCTTTGACGATCTCTGCAAAAACATCACTGAAGGCATAGCTTACAATAGAACTGAGGTCAGACATCCAAGACTCCTATCTGAACTTCTTTTTCAGAGTGGAATTATAGAAGGACTAAGAAATCATGCACCAGCACTGGTCGAAAACGCTTATCCTCCCAGCTGTCTGAACGGATACTTCCTGGAACAACGCTCGTTTATAAAAAGCTTTGTCTTTCCCAAGTCACCTATGCCGTTATTCTCAGAAGACCCAAAACAACCTGATCATTTTCCTAGGGTAACAGAGACTGAGATTGCTCCAACTCTTTTAAAATACCATGAAGCCTTAGTGGAAATAAAAGCTTCAAAGAAAAGAGATTTGGAGTCAACTAGAGAAAGTTCCAAAGTTGCTAAAAAGGCAAAAGTTGATGGGTCAGAAGATGTTTCCCTCCTAGAAGAAAAGAAGACAGAAGCCTCTCAACAAATACCTGCCTCTGATAAAAGTAAAGCTTCTGCTTCTGATGCTGTTCATTCATCCAATCTTCCAGCCCAATCTAAAATTTACCCAACCCTCTACAAACTCTCCACACCAGGATATTACCTCAACCTCTCATCTTCACTCATCAGAATCTGAATTCCCAATTATTATGGATAATGAACCAGACTCTGATGATATTCTAACCACTCCTCTCAACCTAAACCTTCCACTTCAAATAACCGTGGATCAAATTACCAATGACTTTCTAGAAAACAAGTTTGAAACTTCCTTTCAACAGTCATTAGAATTTTCTGAGGATCCCATCTATCTAGAAAAATCCATAAACACTCTCCCTCGAAACAAGCTGTATGAACTTCTTCAACAAAGAAAAGTGTACAAACAAAGGAGAGTTAAACCCATCTCACCTTGTATCAAACCCATCAACTTCATTCTTGAATCTGACCCAAACCTTATCAAATTAGAGAATGAACTGCATTATAACCTTCAGGGGTTACTCAAAAGACGTGAAGAATTCATGGTCTTCCCTTCTGACCTAGAAGCTGAAGCAAGTTAGATCAAAGCAAGATTTGGATATGCTTTGGACTGCCTCTTAGAGCACATTAGGGAGGAAGTGTCTCAGAAAGCCAAAGAAGACCTTGATCATTTAATGGAAGACATTCAGAGAGCAAATCTTCCAAGACTGGCCTACCCAACATCAGAAGAAATTAAGGATTTGGGAGAAATGGAACTGGTAAGTGGAGAAAGAAGTAGCATCCAAGAACAGATATTAGAAGATAAAGAGGAAGAAGAACTGTAGGACTTTGAGGCAACTCTTTATCAAGAAGATAAAGGAGTCTCAAAAATGAAAAGTGATTCGGAAGCAGAAATAAGCAAGGTACAGGAGGTGTCTACAAGTGAAACTCATGGATCTATATCAGATGAAGTTCTGCTTAACATTGTCAAGAGGATGACTGACCAAGAGAAGGACTCCAAAATTATCAGAGAACAGGTTAACAATCTTTGGATAATCTTGAAGATTGAAACCTTATCAAATAAATTAGATTCTCTTCCTTAGGATTCTTCCCCATTTCTTTTTGTGTTGTGTTTTTCTTCTGTTCAACCATGTTTTGATGTTCTTAGATATTTATGATAAAACATTACTATTTAAATATGTTTGATCTTTATGATTATATCTGTTAGCATATTTACAATGTTTATCATATCTTCTAAAAAAGGACAGTGAGAAAAACATATTATGTAAGATGGCAAAGAAAATCAAAAGAAAGAAATTTTATTAAAGGCCTAACATGCTTGGAAACATAACACTGAAAAACCTAAGCAGAATCAGTCTCTGACTTTGGTGATCTAGCCACAGGCTCTGGCTCTGGTGACTTAGATTTCTCAACCTTGGACTCTACAGTCATTTGAGATTCTTCCTCACTAGTAGTCAAACTCCTAGTACTAGTCTCTTTAATATATGTCTCTAAGTATTGTGCATAATCTGAATCTGTTCTCTCAGAAACAGATGAAATCTCAATGATTTCGGGCTTAGAATCAGGCTTTGGACATTTCTCCTTAGTAGCCTCTGATTGAACTTTCTTTTGAGATTCTGCTATTCTACGTGATGATCTTCTCATTGTACTTCAAATGTTTTTTTTTCTCTCTAAAAAACTTTGTTCTTTGGATTATTTAGTGTGAATGAAATGACAAAGAATAATGCCTTTTTTTTTTTAGCCTTCTAACCCCAGTTAAGTCATACTAGATATTTGTTCTCCCATTTATTGCTTTATGGTTGTCCACAGCTGTTTCAACTTGACCACATTGGTTTGCACGCTTACTATCTATGTTTGTACCATGCTTTTTGACTGATGACAAAAGCGGGAGAAAAACGTAGGGGTAACTAATTGCTAATTGGAGTAATTAAGTGGCAAAGTAATAAGTTAAAGTTAAAGAAACTTTAAAACTGTTGGATAATTAATTGCCAGAGTAGCAGAAAGCATAAATTCTTTTTTCTCTTTTGAGAAAGGGGGAGAATTGGTGAGCAAATATTTCTTAAAGGGTAAGAAAATGTTTCATTTTCAAGAAGGGAGAAAAACTTAATAAACTGCATTTGTTTTTGCATTCATTTTCAAATAAAGGGAACGTTTAGTGCTCACAGTTAAATGAATTCCAAGTAACTGAAACTGCTTAAACAAGTAATAGAATTCTATTTAAATTCAGTATTTGTTAAATTCAGCATTTATGTTTCAGGATGTGTTAATTCGTTTTATGTTGATTAAAAAATTGAGCTATAAACTGAAGGAAATCTAATTGTAATCTTATGACTGAAGAATCATACGTAAAACTTAAGACAACTTGCGAACTTGTCTTAGTCTTACATGACATAGGGGGAGAGCTTGCAAACCTAGCCTCTGAGTGTCAAAGTATGAAGATTTGATCTAAAGATATAATGATTAGCTCTTAAACTGTTTTAATTAATCATGGATAAATGTAGGGGGAGCTTACAAACCTAACCCTATAGTGCATTTGAATCAGTGGGAGCTTGCAAAACTCCAAATCTGAGGAGAACATGATAAATTATTACAACAACAAATTAGCAATTAATATTTATGTTTGTCATCATCAAAAAGGGGGAGATTGTTGGAACAAGAAAGATTTCTCAAACAAACCCTATGAACTTAATGAAGTTTTGATGATAACAATGTATTATTGCTAAGATGGAGAACACTAATAATTTACTTGAGTGTGCAGAAAGAAAGAAGATAGAATCTAAGAAGTCAAAGATTAGAATACAAGCATCTGAATGACTCAGAAGGTCTGAGTTCACCAAGAAGTGCTTTACAACCTTTCAGAGGACAAAGACTCTCAAGAGCAAGAAGAGCTTTATCAGAAGCAACACAGTACGCTCTCAGAAGCTACAATGATCTTAAGGATAAAAACTCTGATAAGGCCACGTCTTCAAATATTCCCGTTACGCTTAAAGATACGACGAGATGACCAATGTAAAGACAAATCAATGTCATCTGGTTCAGTCAAAAAGGGAGTTGAAGACAACGGTACAATATTACCTCTTTTGTGCAAACATCTACCTTCGAGGAAAAAGAAGCAAAAGTTGTTTGCCTATTTTTGGAAAAAGACATAGATGAATTTCCAGGCAAACTGTTGTACTTTCAACGGTCACATTTCAAACGTCTCTATTCAAACTGCCTATATATTGAAGACCTCTTTGAATGGAAAAAATGGTCGTTGTCGTTACAGAAAACGAACCAGTGCAAAACACGAAGAAAAGATAGAAGAATTCGTTCAACACAAAAGCTTCTATCAACTGCACAAAGAAGTGTTCTCGTCAAGAGCTTAATAGAAGATATCTACACAAGACTACAAATCTGAATTGTTTGAATTCCAAAATCAAGACTCAGAAGTTTTGATTACATTTGTAATAGAGTTTAGTCTATAGGTGTAAATTAAGCTAGTCTCTCGCTTTATTGCTTGAGCAAATTGGAAGTCTCTTTCCTGCGTGCTTGAGCAAATTGAAAGTCTCTTGCATGTGTGCTTGAGCATTGGAAGTCTCTTGCTTGTGTGCTTGAGCATTGTGAAGTCTCCTGCTGTGTGATTTGGAGCATTGGAAGTCTCTTGCTTGTTTGCTTGAGCATTAGAAGTCTCTTGCTTGTGTGCTTGAGCATTGGAAGTCGTTTGCTTGTGTGCTTGAGCATTTGGAAGTCTCTTGCTTGTGTGCTTGAGCAATTGTGTAATCTTGTGTGATTATAGTGAACTCTCTTGTAAGTACAAGGGGACTGGAGTACTCTCGTTTTGTTAGGGGAACCAGTATAAATTTTGTGTGTTCATCTCTTCCTTACTCTCTCTATTTTACTGATTGTTGTTTTGACACATCCGCTGCCAAATAGACTCTGATAGATTTGTAAATCTAGAAGAAAGTTTTAACTTGTCAAAACACAATTCAACCCCCCTTCTTGTGTTTTCACACCTTCAATTGGTATCAGAGCTCCGGTTCTGTTACTAATCACTTTACAGTAAGACAGTAGATATCCTGAAAAACACTATGTCCAAGTTACCACATCCTTCAAATGAAGATATCACCAATCTTAGTTGGTGGAAGCAAAACTTTTATGGTAACAATGAACAAGAGAGAGAAGATAATAGTCCAAACAGAAGGGAAGAAGAACTTAATGAAGAAAGCTCATCCAAATCCAACAACGAAGAAAGCTTTATCAATGGAATGATAAATCATGTCAAAGGGATGTACAACCTCTGTTGGACAAATGAAGAAAGCTCCAAGTATGAAAAACAAATCAAGGCAGAAACCTTGGTTCAACAATATGAGCTATTCATCATGGAAGAAGATGAAAACATTGAAGAAATGTTCAAAAGGTTTCAAAACCTTATAGTTGGTCTAAAAGAAGTAGATAGACACTACAGCAAGACTGATCAGATTTTGAAAATCCTACGAAGCTTTCCGTACGAATGGGAACATGTGTCTACAATATTTGAAGAAGAAGAAGATATCGACAAAATGTGTCTTGAATCACTGATAAGCTATCTTAAAAATCATGAAATGATTTTAAAAGATAGAAGTGATAAGAAAGTCAATCTTATCAAAGAAGAAAAAGGAGCATCAGAAGAGCAAGACTGTGAATCTGGAAATAAAGAAGATCTTGGTCAACTGATAGAATGGGCAGAATGCAGTCTCACACAAGAGGAAAGTCTAAAAGAGCTAAAGCAAGAAGAAGAGGGAACGATGTCTACCAGTCTCACACAATTCAACACCCCTTATTGTGTTTTTCACACCTTCAAGGGATAGTTTTCGAAACTATATTGATTTAAAAACACTAATCTCAGCTCTCGCAAATCTTGACTAGTATTGTAGATTATAAAGGTGATGCTTAACTCTCGTTCTCGCATCCGCTAATAAATTACTTTTTGAAAACCAATATAATTTAATTAACTCCAACCCCAACTCTCGTTGCAAATTAAAGTCAATGTTCAGTTTTTACTATCTAGTAGAAATCTCACTCTCTCGCTCTATTGATTTTTAGTTTAATTAATTCTCACTCTCGTGACAAATTATAATCATCCAATACAACATTTTTTACTTTAGGCAACAGTCAAAAACCATTGCTGAAGGTCAAAAAACGGTTCCTATAACAATAGGCAACGCTTTAGCAACAGTTTTGAAACTGCCCTCTATACGCCAGTGGCCTTTGCTATTGGCAACAGTTTGTTTAGTATTGGCCACAGTCTTGTTAAACCGTTGCTTGAACTTGGAAATAACAGCGGTTTAGTGATTTTCAATTGCTACGGTTGTCTGACATGAGGAACGGTTATTAAAGTATGAGAAAATTTTATGTCTTGTCCATGATGCTGATTTCACGAGTAAAAACCAATGGCATGACTTTGAAAACAATAATAATAGGCTAAAGGTAATTATGGTATGAATATAATATGGTATTAAGACAATTGAAATGGAATCAATGTGAAATAATGCACCCAATTGAAACGGTTTTGAAGGAAATATTTACTTGACTCATTCATCAATATAATTCTACCGGTCACTATTATAAGCAAAAATCATTTTTTTAGATTCATTGAAAATATCATGTACTTAGTTCATATTATAGACCAAATTACATCCGTTTTTCAATAAATCTAAAAAGTGATTTTTTGCTTATAATAGTGATCGGAGGGAGTACAATCTATTAATAATTTAATATTGTATATCAATGAATCAAAGAATTCGGTATACCAAAAAAAAAAAAAAAAGAATTCATTATAAGGGGAAAGTTACAACCGGTAAATAAAAAAATATAAAATAAAGGGTGGGATTCCAAAAAATTGAAAGATAAAGAAGATTAAAAGACATGGATGTAGTTCATTCTCTATCAAATAGCTACAGTGCAATTACTTATCCTTATTGTGGATCTACTGTTCAAGTAACGTTCATTTATCATGTCTTCATCAAAATCATGAAAACCACCTATATCTTTTTGATCTTCCACTTGACAGTTACAACATGAAGCTCCATTGCATTGACAATGGGAATTAATCAACAAATCGCTCAATTTCAGTGTCCCCTCACTTTCCCTTTCAATCTCTACCCATTGCATATTATGCAATGATTCAATCTCTACAATTTAATCCACATTTTTAGTTTCACATTACCAATTTAATCTAGTGTCAAATGATTCAACGTTCTTTTCCGGCGGGACTCTCTTCTACTGTCAAATGCATCAAGTCACAGAGCTTCAACCATAAGCTTGAGCGTGGGTTCCATTGGATATGTGCATTAGGAAGGTTCAAGTACAGGTACATAGCATCAAAGTATGAGCATTAGGAAGATTCTTTGTAGCTTATGTGATTCACATGTAAGAGTAGGATATATGGATCTGGAAGGAACATCCATCAGTGTTTAATTTTCTGAAAGTGTATACGACCTTTGGATTTTACATATCAACATGTCAAATACGGTAATGAAATGTATCATTAAACATATTTAGACACTTGATGTCGACTCTTTTGTTCATCTCAATTTTTGAGGTGTAATTTCTTGTTATTTCTATGCAGATAAGATTCTCCGTCTCTTTTTCGCAGCTTAGATCATGGATTTGGGATATTGATCTGTTGTTGGTGTCACACACTTTATAACCAGTTTGATGTGGAGTCGCATCACAGCCACACAAAAACTTATTTAAGGCGGAGCAGCATCATAAGTATCAACTGAATATCTAAAAAAGAAGGTACTGACTTATCACTTTGTCATAGAAATGTATGCCAGTGTGTTTTGATGCTACGATAATGAGTTTATATACAGTATAGTGTTAATTGAAAACCTTTGATGTTAATTAGTATTTGTGTTAGACTAATCTTTGATGCACATGTTTATGGAAAACATTAGGGACGATTATAATGTTTTCTTAATCGAATACGTATCTGAAATCATTATGTAACTGATTAAGCAATAATAAAAATAAGATACAAATATCAATAAACAAAAAAAATAAGACATTAAGCCAAACACAATAGGTAATTGTTAACTTGAGAAAATAACACACAATTGGAAGTCTATTTGCCTAAATAAAACGAAGATGAATGTAAACTAAACATTATCAAAAACCTCACGATAAACAACGTTTGTAGTGGTAGTACATACTTCACCTTCTTCGTTGAGTATGAGCAACTTCAGACCCTTTCTAGATTTGACTCTTGATAGTGCCACATATAGCTGGCCATGAGTAAATACTGGCTTAGGAAGATATATAGCAACCTGTGATAGAGATTGACCTTGACTCTTGTTTATAGTCATTGCTAGACAAAGCATTAATGGGAATTGTTTACGTCTAATTGAAAGGGCAGTCCAGGATCGCTAGGAACCAAATTCATCCTTGCCACAAATATCTTATCTCCAGCATTTTTTCCTGTAATGACCGTTCCACCAATAAAGCGCTTCCCCAAATCAGTTACAATTAGCCTAGTACCATTACACAGACCAGCTACTTGATCAATGTTCCTCATAAGCATAACAGGACAACCAACTTTTAGTTTTAACCTGTGATTAGGAATTCCCGAACACTTAATGTCGTTCAAAAATTTCGGAGTAAACTAGTCAGGCTGAATTTCTGAGTTTGAATCTGACTGACATGCACTATCAAAACTCAAATATTCTTTCTCAGTACCAGGTATAATGGACATAAGATAATCATTAACATGTTCAACAGATTCCAGTGTTGGCGCAAGAATTCCCCGGTCTTGAAAAAATGAAGGATTTTTCATATTACTCAAAATATCAGGATATGTAAAATTAACCAATGACATCAGGGGGTCAGAGCAGTCTTGAATAAGCAAGTCTTGAGGAATATCAATGTCATATTGACCATTTTCATCAGGACCAGTTTCACCATTACCAATAGCAAGTATCCAATCTGCAAAGTTTTTGATTTCTTCTTCCTCAGACGGAACTGTGGATGAGCCTAACCTCATATTTTTGGTAAGTCTTAGAACACGGGAAAAATATGACATAAAAAATTAACAATTTAACATTTTAACTTTAAAAATATAAAATAGAAAAATAAAAAAAAAATAACATGCATAATTAAATACGAATAAGTCACACATAATATTTGTGTCTTTTGATTAAATTTAATATATAATATATTATAATTAAAAAAGTGTATAATAATTATAAAAAATAAAATAAAATAAAAAGGCGTATAATAAAAATGCTATTTAAAAAATAACATGTCTAGTCTCTGGACCATATGTGGATCCTGACCCGTGCCAAGCACGGGTAAATCTTATATTATTCTCCTCTTTTTATGTTAATGTAGAAAACTTTAATCCATTTTAACATATAGATAGTTGGATATAGATTTTTTACCCAAGATAGACATAGGGCAACATTATATATATATACCATAATCATATATATCTATGCTATATAGTATTGTCCTAAGGGGGTTGCTAAATCTTACGAAGGGATCATCGAAAAAAAAAGAATTACACTGTGAACCATTTTGAAAAAAAGATAAAACTGTTAAGTATTCTTCGATTTCTTCATTCAATTTTATCCATACAAATGAGCATTTTGCCATTTTCCTTGTCATAATATCAGCCAATTTCATTCTTTTAACTGATTGAGGAATAATTACAAATTGATACGACCAAGTGGACGAATTTTCCATCTCCAAGAAAAACCGTAATGATATTCTATTAGAAAAATTCCTGTTGATACATTTATGCTATGGCCAAAAAAATTATAATTTTAAAGCTTGAAAATTTATATACAAACATGGATTTTTTTTTTTTTTTTTAAAAAAAAAATAACATAAAAAAACCAAATCGGTACTGAAAGAGTAATTTTACCTAAATATAGATATGGATGATATACAATTTGTTTTTGTTTGGCTCTTCATTATTGATATTATGGTAATAAATAATAATAATCCCTTTTTACAAATTTAAATATGTAATCAATAGCAATTATTATTTAAGAATTTTGAAAATAGTAAACAATTGACATACAAATCATTTTTGGCATGTGGTTCAAGCCTCCTGATCGCGGTTGCAGGGATCGAATCGTAGTTCTTCCTATCAAGTTCAACGTTAATCATCCATGAACCAACTAATGATGGGTAGAAACAATTTAAAATAAAAAATTATTTTCTTATTCGAAATTTCTTACTTTATTCCTCCCACCACTGAATACACGATGAAGTAAATGGTAAAACATATATACAGAGTAAATAGTGAGTAGCATGCATTGATTAAGATCAATATAAAAAAAATGCATCAAGATATTAATTTCTAATCCTTTAATAATTTTAGTCATTTTCAAAAACTCTCAACATATTAAAAATAAAGTATAGCGATGTCATCTTGAATTCAAATAACAAATTTGTTAATTTTAAGCATTTTAAACAAAGTACGAATAAAATAAATTATAAATACAAAGTTTTCAAGCAAAAAAACAAATAGTTCAATGACTTACAATACAATTTTTTTTCATGTCTACACCAATGAGCCTCATATGGTTGAGTAGTTCTTGAAGAGAGCATAATCCTGTAAAAATGCAACCCTGATATTATAAGATATTGACATTAAAGTAGAAAAACATGAATACTTGTACCATAAAAAAAGTATATACCTGTATCTATGTTTCATCAAATCAACTCATTCAAGACATTATTGCAAACCTTTGTCCTTCTTTTGCAAAGCAAATCAAATAGAAAATGAGAAAAGTATTAGTAGAATTTAGAAAAAGTTATGTTTTTTTTCCTTCTACGAATCAATAATAAAAATGGCAAAAGTATTAGTAATACTAATTAAAAAGAAAATCAAAAGATTAGGTTATTCCTATAATGAAACCAAACGATAACCAACATGAATACTAATGAAATAAAATAATAACCACAACATGAACACAATTCAATAAACCAAACATTGAAACAATTAAAAAAATAATGAAAACAAAGAATAAACAACAAATAAATAGATAGCATTATAAAACAATCAAATTCAATTTAACTTTAAAGAGATATCATGCATTTCTTTTTCTTTTTTAAAACAACTCAATTCTCCGCATCCTTTATGCAATAGAAATAAGAAGAACGAAAAATTGATTTTTGCCAAAGTAATAGGAAAAGAATAAAAAAAATATTGTTAGTATTTTGAGTAAAGTTTTTCCATCACCACCACCTTATATAGCCAAGTTAGGAAGAAATCATGACAATTCACAATTAATTTATACATTTGAATTTTGAAAACAATATCAAATAAATTTAATTGAAATAACCACATTTAATATTGGTTTTGAAAACATTTGAATTTTGAATTTTTGACTTATTTGTTGTAGAATATTAGTAGTCATTAATTGTAATAATAACATTAATTGTCAAATGCATGAGAAGAGAGGATGTTTGAGCGGAGAGGATTTTTAGGAGAGAGAAAGACAAATAGGTGTGGCTTTTTCATATTAATAGATTAATAGATAACTAGTATCCAGACCCGTGCCAAGCACGGGTAAAAATACGTTTGTAAAGTGACACTTTGTGATAAAAGCTTTCAGGTGGATGTGAATTATAAAAAAAAATATGTGTATTAATATATGAGTAGAAATATAGACTACAATATAAATAACAAAAAAGAAATCAATTCCAGTATTAATATTTAAGCAAAAAATAGATTCCCGTTGAAATTTAAAAAAAAAAAAAAGTAGTCTCCCAATTAATGTTGGACTAAAAATATAGATTTCTTAAAAATTATAAAATAAATAGGTCTTCGTGTTTATGTATAAGTAAAAATATAGATCTAAGTAGAAATTATAAAAAAAACATATATATTAATGCATAAGTAGAATTATATATTCCCGTAGAAATTACAATAAAAAACAGGCCTCCGTATTGATGTATTATTTTTTATCTAAAATATCGCAAAGAATCATGATACATATATTACAAAAACAAAGAAAATAAATATAATGAAAAATCAATCCGGAAAAAAGGAGTTAACTTCTAGAGTTTTACACCGATCCAACATTTTCTTTCTTGCAAATACACTTCAAGAGTTTGTTTTCTTTTTCCTCAACCAATTGTTGAAACAACTGGAATTAAAATAAAAATTATTAGCATCACCTATAACAAATAAATTAATACATATTCAATCACTAACAAAAATTAAAAATTGAAAATTTGAATGAACTAAAAAAAGGGAATGACAAAACAATGGTGAGAACTATATAACTATATATAGATCTCAGACAGCCAACCCTAAAACGTTTTGTCAAATGGTATTAATTACATAGCAATAATCTATATATAGAAAAAAATGTCATGAATCATGAGAAGTGAAATTTAATTGCAATTCATTAGGAATTAGGAAATACTATATAATATCAAATCACGTAATTGTGTTGTCATAATTGTGCTTTCAAAATCCGGTTTGACTTCAGGATTGAATGCCAACAAAAATCAAAAAATAATATTTAAATCATTTATTGCTAAAACAATATGAAAAAAAAATGATTGTGAGATTGCCACGTGTACATGAGACTTTGAGAAAATGGTGTCAAATAATATTATTATAGTTTATAGATCATAAATTATAGATAGATGTATCGTTCTCACATTTTTAATAAAAAATTATTTTTTATTCAAAAACAAATAATAGTTTAATTTGGATAAAAAAACGTGTGCTGAATTATTATAATTAATAACCTTACGAAAAAAAAAAGAAAGAATTATTATACATAATAAATGCTACAATCAAGGCAAATGATACTCTTTAGTTTAAAAAAAAATAAAGGCATTATAATAATTCAAATATACGAATGATCCAATTAAGGAATTAAGGAATAGACTATTTAAAAATAATAATTAAGGAATAGACAATCATCATAATCGATTAATTTACTTTTTCACAAATCGCAACTTCCGTAATTTGTTGACATTTATTAAATTCTAGGATTTTTTCAATTCAATTGATCTTTTTAATTTTTATTATTATTGTGAATTGTTTAAACAATGAAAAGTCTTACCTGGTTCTTCATTAAATAAGAAATCCAAAGCTAACTATTCAAAATTAGAATTAGAATTACAAATTTCTGGAAATAATTAGTCTATCTTTTAATTTCCATTTAAAATTTATAGTTGAACGCATATATATATATTTTTCACCAAAAAAAATATTTGTAGTTTTTTTTTTAGGGAATTTTTTTTATAATTGAACGCTGAAATTTTATTTTTTTTCTACAATTTTAAGTTTCTCCTTTTTCTTTAGGTTTCCATTATCCTTGATTTGATTTTGGTTCTATTATTTTCAATCTTTTCTTCATTTTTTTTTGTTGATGGGCTAATCTTTTGCTTCTCCATTTTATTTTAATTTTTAATCTTTTTCATCTTAGTATTTCATTCATTCTAATTCTATTTTTCCTACACTATGAATAACAAACAAATGGAAGTTACAATAAAAAAAAGATGCAGTATTATGAATAACAAAACATTAGTAGAAAACAATGGAGGAATACAAAAAAGTAGAAACTAAAGACAAGAATCATATAATTTAATACTTTATACTTCAAAATAAAATCACAGAACAATGATGATAGCAACATAAAAAATATATGGTTCGTGATTGGATGGGTAAAACTCTATTAGAAACAGACTATTTATAGATGCAATATAATAAAATAAAAGGTAATAATAAATCATGAATTAATTTGATTGAATAAAAATGAATACTATATACTTATGCCTTAATTATGATTGAGTCAACTTTGCTTGAATATTATTACTCATTATTAGCAATACATTGGTCAACATTTAAATTAATTTGTTTATGAGAAATTAATGTCAAAACAACCACAGAACAACATGCTTTTCGTTATGCCATGTGTACATGAGACTTTGAAAAAAAGCTCCTATATAATATTATTATAGATTGCGACACTTAATTAACCTATTTAAAATAATCACTAAATAAAATTATCAATAGGTAATTAATATAAATCCTTAAATTATTCAAAAGTAAAATAAACTATAGGACTTTCTAATAAATTAAGATAATTATAAAAAGGAATATATAAAATTTTGGGGCGTTACATATGTCGTTGACTCTTTCTTGTAATTTCTCTACTTATAGTTATTCTTCACCCGCAACTAGCTCCGCCTTTTTAAAAGTAATCATAAAGACATCATATTTGATATGAAGGTAGAGTATCTAGTTTGCCCTTATGATAGTTTGGATTGAAAAATTATCAGATAAATTTAATTCCAAATTGGATGAATGTGGAAGTATCCTAAGGAAACTAAGGGATACTATTCCTACATCACTCTTTAGGACAAAAGTTGTTTTGTTGCTAGAACTGAAGCATTCCTCGAGTGGGAATGTGTCTCTAAAAGAGTCAGTGAGAGTGATATAGAACTTGAATGATTCAAGTACCACAACATTAATATCTGTTTAAAAAGGAAACACAATCTGGTTCCTCAAGGTTGTTGTAGGACCAACCATTTGAGTTGCACATGAGGTTAGACAAGTCTAACATATCACAAGGCTGAGAAGTATGATTTTATCATGACTTAACAAGGTGATATGGTTTTCATTGAAGATGAATATTTAACTTGTTTAAAAGGTCGCAAATGACCTAAGTTCTAAGAAATAGCTAAATGCCATAAAAATCCATGTACACAGACCTTATGATGATAATGGTTATCTCATCAACATGAGTAAGACTCATATGATAAAAGTGAGTCTTCTTATAAAAGACTGACATGGGTGGTATTGAGAGTATGTTTAAGGTTTGATTGATTATTGAAGGATTCGCGTAAAATCATAATGCAAATTATGATGAAACCATGATTGTAGTCATAAAACTTAAATCTATTTAAATGTACTTGCCATTGTTATACTACGTGTTATGGCAGATGGATGACAAAGTTGCATTCCTTAATTCGAATGACCTCATATATATATATATATATACATTGGGTTTTCTCAATCCAAAGGATGCTTGAAAGGTATACAAATTATAGCAATCTAATTTGATTAGATCAAGTTCTCAAAAGTTTAATTATTTGCTCTTATTTATGAAGTTTTATGAAAACAAATTAATAAAGGACAAATATAAATTTTGTGCACACAAGGAGGTTAGTGGGAGTAATTATCTTAATCTGGTATCATGTGTGGATGACCTATTAATCATCAAAACATTTTCCTTATACATGTAAGACATGATTAAGGAAATATCTCTTGATGAAATACTTAGGCGAGACTTCCTAAAGAGTTAGGAATCATAATCTATAGAGATAGATTGTTGATGCAACAAATGGTTTTATTTGTTCAAAGGACAATGTCATGTCTCATTGGATGAGAAAGAAATACATGAAAAGAATCCACATGCTTTGGCAAATGGATCGGTCATGTACACCATATTATGTACAACACCAGATACACCATATGCTTATAGCATATCAGTAAGTACCAAAATTGAATCTAGTGTTTGACACTAACTGACCTTCAAGAATATCCCTAAGTACCTTAAAGGAACTAAGGACTATCTCTTGAAATAGGTAGGTATGAAAAAATCATTGTAAATAAGTTACAATGATGTTAGTTTCCAATCCGATATATTGTATTGAAATTCCAAATTATGCTAGATATAAACATTGTAAGCTAATAAGCTTCAGAAAGTGTCTATTTCTATTACAAAGGTCAAGTATTGGATTTGGATCGTTTAGTTCAGGATTGAGGTAAAACTATGTTTCCATCGTTGTAGATTTCATTAATCACACTAGGAATGATAATGATTTAATCTTGCAAACAAAGGAATAGATCTCACCAACCATTCAGATATATATAAACACCTTTCTATTTCGATAATGATCGGAATAGTAACTTGGAAGATATGTAAGATACCAACATAGGAAATAGTTCCTTATCCACTAATGTAGCATCTTGCTCAGAAGTTGCTCAATGCTCATACTAACCGATAAATGTTATATGAACATTTGATTGGCTTTAGTGCTAGTGGGAGATTGTTGGAGTAAGCCCTAAAAGCCAATCTATTTGATAGCATTTTTTTTTTGTATTGTGACATGATTTATATATATATATATATATATCTACATATAATAAGGCATTTCTTTATTATGTTTGTTTTCCAAAATAATAAAGTCCCTAGAATAGA
Organism: Trifolium subterraneum; assembly: GCA_951799995.1. Taxonomy (NCBI): domain Eukaryota; kingdom Viridiplantae; phylum Streptophyta; class Magnoliopsida; order Fabales; family Fabaceae; genus Trifolium; species Trifolium subterraneum. The sequence continues at coordinate 7,746,094 of OX637466.1, read as the reverse complement.
TTGTTCATGTAATGATACATTAAGTGAGACTTAATCGTGAGATTACATTAACTTAAGAACACTATTCTTAAAGTATCCGTAGTCAAGTTTTAATATGAATTGGGATAATAATAAAGCGTAGAGACTATTATGTATGTAGACTGATGACCAAATCTCACGGGTCATGGATATGATATATTAAGTTTATACATATTTATAAATATTAAGAGTAATATTTATATTGGATTGACTGCCATGAGAGTACTACATAGTATGTTATGAAAGTGTCATAAGATACTCTCATAGTGATAATAGTGTATATCACTGTTAAACCTGAAACCACTATAATCTCTAGATGTGGACTCAAATGTTTTATTGCCGTTCAAACGTTATCTGTAACATGATATCATAACATCGGTTGATGGGCATTTGAAGAATCATGTTGAGGGATATGAGTGTCCTAGATGAGATTTGTCATTCCTGCCTAACAGGAGAAATATCTTTAGGCCTCTTGATGAAACATGACTGAAAAGTTGCATGGTCATGCCGAATTAAGTCAATATGAGATATTGGACTTATTCGTTACTCAGTATGTTTTGGGATCAAGAAACGTAAATATTGAACGATACAAGGATGACATTATCTATGCCTCGTGTTCAATTTAGATATGAGGACAATTCTACACACATACATTATCATGGAAAGGTTTCATTTGATCACCTTACATTCTTGTCACTTGGGTAGCAGTGAAGTGTTGCTAGATACCACTCACTGTTTATAATATTAGATATGAGATTTAATATTATTGCCAACGTGTCAGGATCCTATAGGGTCACACACGATAGAATGGTCAAAAGGAGAAACATAAGTAAGACTTATGAATGGGGTGCAGTTAGTAAAATTGCTAATTAGTTAGCAAAGGCTAATGGGCTTAAGGAAGCTCATTGCTAACCACTTGACTTGTTGCATACACAAGAAGTTCTATAAATAGAACCCTTGTGCCAAAGTCACAGTCGTTCAGTTGTTGTTCAATTATTGAAACAACAAGCTGCACTCTTTCTTCATGAAAGAAGGCTGCTCATCCTTTTTGAAAGGTTGCTAATTTTTTCTTTCTCAGGTAACCTCTGATCACTTGGCTAGCACCGGGAACCAGAGGAGAACCGTTCGTGTGGACGAGTAGAGGCTTTGCTATGTTGCTCAGCTTGTGATCGAAACGTTTCTTCCACAGTTCGTAAGGTAACAATACTATCACTGATTCATTCCTCTTTCGTAATGATCCAAGGAAAGGAAATCAATTTTTTTTTAAAATTCCGCTGCTTCTGATAAGTCGATTATCCTTTAGAAATGTCTGTCCCTTCAAGTCCTTTCACATCTAATCAAACAGACCACGCGTCACGAGCAAGTAGCAACTGAGAGTCTCCCTCCACGCGCTGCGAGCACGTCGTTGGGAACAAATGCGAATCATACAAGCAAGAAACTAGTTCACAAGTAAATCAAGATTTTTCATGAGCACACGCTCTGAACAAAAGGCAATTATAAAACTTTTCCTCGACATTGGGGAAAAGCGCTTCCTCACGAAGCATCATCGACGCAATGACTTCACAAGCAAATTAGCAGGATTACGAGCACGAATTTACAACGAACTCCTCCTCGCAATCACTACCCCTTAAGGCTCCCCGCGAGTGTCTCCTCGTAAAAAGGGGGAATAAACAAATACTATGACTAGGAACAATGGTTTGGGGTCTCCTGTTCTGGACTGGGGCAAGAGATGACCCAAATCCGCTCCTGCTCGGATCACGGGGCAGGCCCAACAAGGATCCAACCCTGCTCGTCAGCCTATCACACTATGTTCTCCTCGGCACAAATCCACAGAGCTTATCCACTCCTCCTAGGATCGTGGAATCGCTCAAGCAGGATAGCAGCTGGCAAAAGCTTCCCCTTTATTCAAGGAGCTATCATGTCAGTCACTATTATTGGGCTGCTCAACACGGCCCATTAAGAGGACCTTTGGCCCAGCGCTGGGGGAAACTACATAAGCTCTCCTTGACAGGAGAGCTAGGTATTCAATTCATTCTCTCACTCTCACTCTCTCTCTCTCTCTCTCTCTCTCTCTCTCTCTCTTATTCTCTTTATTTACTCTTTCTGACTTTGGCATCGGAGCGCCTGCAGGTACAACCCCCCCTCCGGTGGACGATTGCTGCTTGACGCTACAGTACGACGGATCTCTGGCCATTCTCCTCTTCTGATCAACAGGTTAGTTCACTATCGATTGTTGGAAGTTGATTCCCTTAGGTCGGGGTTTCATTGAATTTCGTTTCTCTTGTGCTGAGGATCTTAGGACTGTTTGGTGAAGTGGTGCTTGGAACTTGAATCTGAAATTGTTACGTTTATCTCGTTGGACACCGGATTTTAATCCTTTTAATTAAAAACAAACTCGATCATAGTCAAGTATTGGTGCGTTTTCATTATCTCCCTCTAGAATATTGCCAACGTAGAATTTTATTTATTTCAATCGATGAGAATACTAGAAACCATTCATTTGGTCATTATGTGCGTGTACTAGTAGAGATATCAATATGGCCGGTATGCTTTCTAACTCTTTGTGGGTTGAAAGAGAAAAATTTACTTTTGACATTGAGATTGAGTGTGAAAATCCTCCTTACTTTTGTTTCACTTGCAATTCCATTGGTCATGCATCGAATCATTGTAGAAAAAATCCTGCCAATAAAATTTCTCACAAAATGATTGATACTAAGAATGATCATGCAAAGAAAGTTAAACAGGTTTTTGTTCCCAAAAGACATGTGGATACAGGCGTCGTGGGCAAATTGCTTGATTGCTTTAAAGTGGTGGCAGATGAAGACCCACTTATTGTTGATATAATAAGGTCTAAAGAGGTTCAACTAATCTACTAGTATGAGATATATTAAACTTTGAGGATTGGCTTTCTCCTAACACTTTTGTTGGAGAATATCTTGTGCATGTAGTATGGGTTGAAGAAGTTCATACCACTGACTCATCTGAATGTGGTAAGGGTTTTTCGTAATTGTTAATGATGAAGTTTTAAATCCCAATATCGCTCATGATTTGGCAATTTTACAAGCAATTTTAGAAGAAAAATGATGGTAGTGACATTAGGCATGTGGTCCGTATACATTGTTATAACGCAATAAATAAAGCCTAAAGAAAAGCCCATATACATTGTTATAACTAATAAGAATCTTTTATTTGCATGACACCTTCCAATAATAACATTCAAATAGGCAAGGAGTTTTATGAGTAAAACTTGTAGGTCTTGGCGTCAAGTATAATACTCCTCAATGCTCCAATAGGTGCTAAAATTATTATACATAGACCAAGTATAATACATATCTGAAATAAATGGTATAAAGAAAGTAAATTAAAATATACTTGAAGCATTAATAAATTATTAAAAATATTGTAGAAATAAATATTATTATAAAAGATACCTACCCAATTAGTACACCAAGACAAGCTAAATCTCTTAGGTTTGTGAATTTTCAGCCATATGATACATGGAAGCTGAAAATTTAATAAAATGAATAGTTGAGAAAAAGTATGATAATAAGAAGAAAATTTACTAATATTGACAAATGTTCATGGCTTACAAAGTATGTTGTTGGAGTAACAGCAAATCCTCCAAAAAATCCTAACAGACCACCGAAAAATGGAATGGTAATAGCAATGAACATTGTGAATGCTGAAAATAAAAAGATATTATCAATAAACAATCACAGAAATATAACATTGAATTTAAAATAACGAATAACATGTGATATAATTAAAGTTGTTAGTATACTAACATATACTATAAAGTATAACAATATAATACTAACATACTACCATTTCAAATTATGAAACTATACTGGAATTTATTTCACTTACCCACATATAAATTACGAACCGAAAAACGAAGAATTGAACTTGGTTTGAAATTCATTTTCTTTACCAACACACTTTCAATCATGTCAAACACTGGCATTGTAAAAACCTACAACAACAGAATATTAAATTTTTTAGGGATATATTTACATTAAAATTTGTCATAAAAAAGATTAATTGTTAAACTTATAAAGGTTTTTGTGTGAATAAATTTTATTTTGAACACCAGAGTGAATCGAACCTAAAACCTTAAGGAGGAGTACACTCCCAGATCTCAAGCCAACACCACCAGACAAATCCAAGTGGGTTTTTTTCTTGTGGATAACTATTTTAAAATAATCTGTAAAATGATCTTTTTGTCAATTTAGTTTTGTCAAATGATAATTTCAAGGACTAAATTTTTTCTACCTAATTGAACTAATCACATAGAAAATATTTAAATTTTAGGAACTACAATGAAATTTTGTTAACAATGATAATACCTAATTATCCAATTTTCAGATTTATCTACTAAATTTAAAATAATTAGTATTAACTAATTTTATTTTAAAAAATTTATAATAGAAAAGTAATAAATTTTACCTGGTAACTTCCAATTACATGAAAACCAACAAATAGGTTTGCCATTGCAATAAGCCATGATGGTTTCTCTAAAGAGATTAAAATGTTATCATTAACCTCATTTCCAAATATCCAATAACCAATAATAGCAACAGGCCAATAGCACAAAGCAACAATAATGTATGCAACAATGACTCCTTTCCACATTGAAACCTTAGATGGTTTTTCAGGTGTTGATGGAATTGTTGCTTGGATTTCCAATACCACACTATGTCCAGCATAAGCAAAAGCAACAGTGCCAAGTGCATTAAAGAAATTAAAGACTAATTCTGTAGTATCTGCAGCCTTTTTAGTATATTGCACATTTTCTTGTGTTCCCTTATGTACACTTGCAGTCCAAGCAATTGTAGAGTAACTGCAATCAAATAACAAACATAAAATGTTAAATTATCATTCCTCATTTTGCTAGAGAAATCCAAGTTGGGTAATAGTGGTCACCAAAGTAATTTAAATTTATATTTCAACCATGTAAATTTTTATTTATCTTGGTTATAGTTTCTCTTTTAACGACAAAGATTAATTATATATAAAAAATAGAATGGAGAGAATACAAGTGATAGTCTACCCACCACATTAAAAAAAAGTGCTTATATTAGAAGTGAGATAAGACTAACTTTGCCTCTATTTGGTAAAATTAAGTTATGAGTTAGCTGATAGCTGATGCCTTATAGTTTAAAGCTATCTAATTAAAATTAAACTATTTAATAAATTTAGTTGTTGTAGATCCAATGACATAACAATACTTGATTATTTTATATATAAAAAATGGATTGAAGAAAGTATACGTGGTACTCTACCCATCAGGGTAGAAAAAGTGAGATAAGACTAAACTTCGGCTTTATTTAGTAAAATTAAGCTAGACGATAGCTGACGACTTATAGTTGAAAATCTACCTAATTGAAGTTAAACTGTTTGGTAAATTTAATTATTGTAGATACAATGACATAAAAGTAATTGATTATTTAAAAAAAAAAAAACTTTTTTGAGTGAGTGGGTAGTTATAATTTGAGTGAGTGGTTATAAGGATAAAATTGGAAGAAAATATAAAAAAATTATAAGCTAAAACGCTATTTGAAATATTATGTGAAAAAACCTATAAGCTAATGAGATATAATTAAAGCATGTTACCAAACACTTCTAATTTTATGGACAAATTTAGTTGATATAATAAAGGTAAAATGCATCTATAGGTCTTTAAGTTTTACGTTTATATAAAATAAAAATGTAAAACTTAAAAGACGTATTTAATAAAAACGTAAAATTTAAAACACATGCATTATGCCTATAATAAACTATAAGCTATTCTTATTTATGTTACCAAACACACACACATTGTTTATTTTTGTCTATAAATATACTTAATCCTAAAAATGAGTAATGCAAAGAATAGAAAGAAGTTGATATACCATAAGGACATGACTGCTGCAACCAAAGATACACCAGAAATAGAGTTGAAGCTTGGTAGATGAGACAATACAAATTGAGCTGAAGCAAATATCATAATGAAAAAGCTCAATTTGATTGGTTTGCAACTTGGACACACTGTATCATGGAACTTCTTCAATGATGCACCCCCAGTGACCATGTAGACAATACCCCCACCAACTTCTACAATAAGTTGTTGAGGCACCACAATATAAAGACCTAATTTTTCACCAAATGCATGTTGACCCAATTCATGATATCTATCAAAACGTTTTCCTGGAACCATTTCATGCATCTCAACCATTTGCCATAATGTGTATAATGTGATGATCCATGAAAGGATAAGTAAGGTCACACCTGGACCCCTGAATAATTAAAGTAAATTCATCAGTGCAATTAATGTTTTAAAATCGGACTGATCATCAAACCGATGAAGATATTGGGTCACTAGTTCATTGGTCGAATTACTGGGTCTAGTGCAAGATTTATGTATGACCTAATTACAAGCCGGTTAAGAGTTGTTTGAAGGTAATGAATTTTATCTCTTTTCTAACTTTTTTCTTTTTTAAAATTATGTTCTCTAAAATAAAATAGTCGAAAAATAATTTTTTATTCATAAAAATGATTGTTGGTCTATTAATTTAAAGGATCAAGTATACCAGTATATTTAAATTTTCAAATGTATCATAGAAGCTCCAATTAGGAACAACTAAAATTGAAATTGCACATATTATTAAAAAAAAAAAAAAAGGAAATTGCACATGATATGTATAACAAAAATTCAGCTAAATTGTATAGGAAAATAATAAAGTCAAAAAATATTAGTATGGTAAAATAAAAACAAAACCAATATTTCTATTACATTATTTTATTTTTCAATTTTCTACTACAATATGTAAGTCCAATTCATTTTTGTCTTAAATACTAAATTTGAAATCATAATAAGAAGCATAATATTGTTTGAGTTTGAATTGAAATTTACCATCCAAGTTGTGACATGGCATGGGGGAGACCAAGAACACCAGCTCCAACCATGGCAGTGATATTGTGGAAAGATGAGTACCACCATTTTGCATTCCTATCAGCGTTAATTGGAAGCCACTCTTCAATTTTCTTTTCCCTCTCTGATTTTCCTTCAATCTATTTGAATGATAGTAATATTTAAATGAGTTCTTATTCATGCTATGTATATATAATCTATCTAATATTTTTTGGGTACAATATATAATCTATCTATACATTTATGTGTATAATTTTTTTTTGTATATATATATATATATTAACAAAAAGAAAAATAAAAGCCTAGGTGAAAATAAGATAAGCCAAGAAAAAAAGTTTTTTTTTTTAATAAGGCAAGAAAATAAGTTAACTAAATAACAAAGAATTATGACAAATAAACTCTCTTTTTTTAATGGCAAACAAACAAACTTTATATCTAAAGAAGTACGAAAAGTATTCCAATCCATTAAACTTTTTTTGTAACTGCAAATATATTAATTGCTCAAAATTAGCACAAGAAGTGCCAAAGTTGAGAAAGAAATACATATAGAAAGCCGCTACAAGAAGAGAAGATTCTCTCGCCACCCTCATTTCTTTTCTACCCTAATTTTTTTTTATTTTTGTTCTTGAATAAATATATCGGGATGTGTTTTCGCAATACTTTTTATCTTAAAAAAAAGTTTTGTAATATATTTTCGAATTTTTTCCGAACTCGAACTAAAAAAACTTTGAAAAATGCATTCCGAAATTTTTATACAAAAGCAAAAATGAAAAAACAGAGGATAGAAAAGAAAAATGGGTGGGAAGATAAAAATTCACCAAAAAATACCATATACAAGTACAAAGCCCAAAGCCCATTAAGCACAAAAAGGCTCCCTCCGATTTTTTTATATGAGACATAAATTAATAAAAAGACAAATGATATTTTTTTTTTATCAAAACTCAAATGATATTTATACAATTATTTTTTGATAATTTTTGGACAACTTTTTCTCTCATACATATATTATATTCTTAATGTCTCCTCCTTTCTATATCTTTAATCTTAAATATAAACAAAAGTCCACTTTGTCTATAATTATAAATAAATATTTAATTTTCTAATTTATTGAATAAATGATATATTTTGTCTATTATATAGATCATATATATTAATTATAAAATAAATTTTAAAAATGAACTTTATAATGCCATATTAATTTTATATTTTCTAACTCCAGTTCATTATATAAGGAACAACTTATTTTTTAAATCGTTAAATAACTAGTGTATTTAGTGTATAATATAGATTAAATACATTAATTATTTAATAAAATAAAAAAATCTACTATTTCTTATAAAAAAGTCCCAAGATAATAATTAATACCGTTGACTTTTACTTAATTTAAGACAAAGGATAGAGAAAGCATTTAATGTAAAATATTTTGTCTTTGACTCATTAATGTGAAGCATCAGAAGTTAGATATGGTAAAGGCATTTCATCGGTGTAGTTATTTCTAGCACTAATTTACATGCAAAATTTCAGAAGTTCAAAGTATTTGGACATTTTGTCAACAGAAAATGTATTTGGACAAAATATAAGTTAGAAAGTGAGAACACCGTCCGAAAACTTTCTTGGGAAAAATAATTTAACAGCTACGTTGAATTTAAAAATTTTGCATTTAATTCCAACATCAATATCAAAATCATACTCCGTACATCAATGCATAGTACTCTGTACATTAGTCAAAATATCATGGTACTGTACTCCGTACATTAGTCAATATTGTAGTAAAATAGTTTTACACTTTTAATCAATAATAAATATATTTTCTGCTGCTTTACCCCACTTTTTTTTTTTTGGATATAATTGATTACTTCCTCCGGTCACATTTATAAATAAGAATAACTATTTGTGTTGTGTTTAAAGAATTTAGTTAAGTGTAGTTAATTTTCTTGATTTAATATAAAACATGAATAAGTTTATTATATTGCCCTTCTTTTTCTTGGAAATCACATACACCTTTTGGAAAATAAGGGTATGTTAGAAATAACAACATTAATTAGTTTTTTTTTTGTATTGGCAACATTAATTAGTTTAAAAATAGTTAATTTTTGCTTATAATAGTGACCAAAATTTGAAGCGTTTTTTTTGCTTATAAATATAACCGGAGGAAATATATTTTAATGAATGATCATGTAAAACTATTTTATATTGTCGGTTTATCTTCGTTAAATGCTACTAAAATAACACCACTTACCAAAAACTACAAAAATTACATCTTTTTTTACATCAACAAAAAATTAAAATGCTACTCCCTCCGTCCCATATTATAAGGGAAAAAAAAACACATTTATTAAGAAAATCAAAACTTGAGAATTTGAAATATGGTTTTGTGGGTTTTTCTTGAAATAAGTTGCATGGGAAGATGTAAAAACAAATTTGATTGGTTGTTGTTAATTGAGAAAAGGATAGAGAGAAAAAATTAAATGCAATTTATATTTAATTTTATAAGAATAAGTAAAAAACATTTTTTAAAGTTGTTTTTTCCTTTATAATTTGGGACAAAAAAAAGTGTCATTTTTCCCTTATAATATGGGACGGGGGGAGTATACTCCTTTTGATTTTATTTTTTTTATCAAATACTTCTTTTGATTTTAAATATAAATAAAGTCACAATGTATATAACTCAAATTTAAGTCAAATACGTTTTAAGTTTTGCTCATATTTAAGATTTGATGGAGCGAGTACTGTTTTGCATAATTTTATTTAAATTGCAATTTCATCTTGCAAAACTTAGTAATTGAAAATTTAAATAGTTAATAATCTCCATCAAATAGTGAATCGTTCAACATAACTCAAATTTAATTTCTAAATAAAACAATTACTATAAATCATGTTTAACATAAAATAGTTATGAATTTAATGAAAGATATGAGAGACACTTACAGTTTCTTGGTGAGGAGGATTAGATTTGAAAGCATTTGAAGATTCAGTTCCCAAACTAGCCATAACTGCACAAAATAATTAATGTTTTACAAGAAAAGTATACAAGAGAGACACAAGAAAAGTGAATGGTAGTATTTGACACAAGTGTTATTTGATACACAACTATTTAAAGGATTAGTGGTGTGGATTTTTTTAACAATGTATATGTATTTGGTATAAATTTTAGACTAAATACACCCATTCACTTCATTGTTAAATATGGTCAAAGTTAAAGTGTATTTCTTTTTTGGTGAATAAGTTAAAGTTAATTTTGACGTAATCATAAACTAAATACATTTTGTCTTTTTTTATATATTTAAGAATTAAGAATATATATATATATATATATATATATATATATATATATATATAAATCACCAAAAAAAAAAAAAAGAATATATATATATATATAAAAGTCAAACTTAAAGTGTATTTGACGTAATCATAAACTAAATATGTTGTCTTTTTCATATATTTAAGAATATAGATGGAATCAGTGGTTATTGACGCTGAATTTGGTAGGGAGGACCACGGTTCGATCCCCCGCAACTGCGATCGGGAGGGGATTTGAATCACTTGATGCTAGAACTGACCCGCGAACCAAATTAAACTAGTGGTAAAAACCAAAAAAAAAAAAAGAATATAGATGGAATCTTGACAAAAAAAAAATATAGATGGAGTTCGCTTTTTTTTTTTTTTATAATGGAGTCCACTCTTTTTACTTTTCTAAGAGTTTAATTTATATGCATATTTAGTGTAAAATTATTTTACACATGCAATCAATAATATACCAACAGATTATGTATTGTACATTAAGAATACGTGACATGTTATATTCATTAAATTATGTGGCAACACATAATTTGATTTATGTGTAAAAACCTTTACATTGAAAGTGTATACAAATTAAACTCTTTTTATCGAATAGAAACAGATTAAAGTAAGTGAAAATTATGCAATTATCCTTTTGTGGTTTCGTTCCAAAAAAATTATCAAAATTTTTTATTTGTTTTCATTACCAAGATTCTCTTTCTTTATTTGGTTTTCCCTCTCAATGCTTGTTGTTGTGCTTTAACTATATTCATAGGTTCCGTGGATGACTTTTCATCATAGTTTTTGTCTCTGAAAACAACATTAATGAGATATGAAATTCAATAAATAATACACACAAATTTAAAAACGAGTGTTCTTAATTAACCAGCATAAGGAGGGACGGACCTATGTTCATCAGTGTGTGTGCCTTGGGCCAGCACTAATTTTTAAGTAATGTTCATCAATATACCATATAGTAAGAGTCTTTCTTCTCGCACCTCCTGAGATACATGCCGCCACCTGATATTCCGAATTTACTCCCCTCGCTACTTAGGAAGCGAGTGTGTAAATAGAAAAATTGGAGGTAAAAGAGTTCGTTTTCTAGATAGCAAACTCCAAACTGAGTTCGCTTTCTACGATGCGAACCTTATAAAAATCAATTTTTTTGTTCCTTTTCACCCTTAAGGTACACACTAGTTAAAGTGTAAAAATGTAAACTAAATTCACACTCTAAATAGTAAATTGAGTTTCAGTTCACACTCTACATAACGAGTGACAATATTTTATACTCAAACTCAACGTCAACGCCCCCATGAATGAAAACAATCATGAAAAAAAGTTCGTTTTCTAGATAGCAAACTGCAAACTTAGTTTGCTTTCTAGATAGCAAACTGTAAGTTGAGTTTGCTTTCTTGATAGCAAACTGCAAACTGAGTTCGCTTTCTTGATAGCAAACTGAATTGTCATTCTCCTTTTTTCATGATTTTCTTTTATTCCAGGGTGTGAAGATGTTGGGTTTGAATTACACATATTGTCACTCGCTACTTAGAATGTAAAAAATGTGCTCGCATTTTAGAAAACGAGAGGGTTAGTTTGATCATTTTAGGAGGTGACTGATAAACATAAAACATAAGCGCTAGCTCAATATCTCTCACCATTTTGATGGTCAAAAATTAAAAGCTTTGTATTGCAAGAAAATAAATTAATTAAAAGCTTAGAGTTAGAAGGGATTGACAATTGTACCAACAAAAAATGTAAGAAAGGATTAGCAATCTTTCTATTAAAATTATAAAAAAATAAAAAAATGTGTCTTTTATTATACTTTAAATATATTTTTAGGTAATTATTTGGTCTTTAAATGTATTTTTTGCAAGTCAATTTGGTCTATACAATTAATAGCAAAAGAGACATTTTTTTTATAAGGGCAAAAGAGACATTTAAGAATGTATGTGTAATTTTAATATATAATTCATATATCTATAATAATAATATTATTTGAGAGTCATTTTTCAAAGTAAATTGTACAAGTGGCATAATGATCAGTGCATTTTAATGCACTTTTTAATCACTCTGTGCTATGCCAATTTTATGACTTCTCCTGCTATTTTAGTATTTTTATCATGTTTTGTGCTTAGAGTCTAGTTTTGCTATTATTTATGTTTTGCTATTTATTTTCGTAATAAAAAGTAATTTGACACCTTCTCATTGTGCAGACCATAACATGAGCGACAAATATCGGATTGAGGCACGGGAAGATGCGTTGGAAAGCTAAGAGAAAGAGCTACAACTTTCATGTTGAAGCCAAAAGCCAATTTGGAGCGCAAAGGAGTCATATTTACTCGTCATTGTATCAGACCTACAAAGATTTAATTATTTTCAGCATAACTTATATTTTTCGGCCCAATTGTTTTGTGGCCCATTTTGCTTGCTTATTGAAGCGGGTGGAAAAATGCGCGAGCGGAAAATGCTCGCTAAACAGTAAAGTCGCCACCGAACTTTATTTATTCCCGAAAGAAAAGGAAAATATCGATAAAACCTTAAAAGAATGGAAAGATGATCGTCGCAACCATTTCCAGGTTCGGGAGTCGATTATGCGAGGGGAAGGTATTAACACCCCTCACATCCGTTGTATTCAACGGGAACCTTCTCATTAATTTTAGGGTTAAAAATAGTGTTTTAATTTATTTGCATGCTTTTTATTAGTTATTAGTTATTAAAAATATTTATAAAAAGGGAAAAAAAATTAGTTTTTTAATTAGTGTGCTTGACGAGATGTATGAATCTCGCTCCTACGTATTCCCGGGTGCAATGGAAAATTCAAAGCTACACGCAGTTTTGGGTAGAAAATAATTGTTGGTTGGTTGATTTTATTTATGAAAATATGTTAGTCGCGCTTAGGCGAAAAAAAAGTTTATTGGATTGAAAAATAAATGTACGGGGGCGCGAAAATAGTAAGGTTTGGTGTGTTGAAGTTTATTTTAATGTTTAGAATGACAACTACCCAAGTTACAAGCCATACGTCAAGAACCCGGGTAATCGGGAGAAGGAGTGATATACACCAAACCATCTCTTTTTCATCCATTTATTTACCAAAAGTTAATTTACATGCATTAAAAAGAAACAAAAATTTGTTTTTTATGATTTCATTATTTTTTATGTTTTTTGCTATTTTTTAAATTGAATAAATCATAGAGTGAGAAAAAAAACTAGAAACTAAAGAAATTCAAAACTTTGTTTTTTATGATTTCAAAAACTAAAGAAAAACACCCAAATCACCTTTTAAACGCTTTTATAAACTAGAAACACAAACAAAGTCTCAAAACGCAAACAATCAAAGCAACAAAGAAATTCAAATTAAAATAAACTTGTTTATGTTTCCCCTTTTCCTTTACGAATATAACCCAAAACTCAAATAATGATTAGACAAGTATCAAGATGTGCATAAGAAAACAACGAAGTGAAAAAAATACTGACCTGCTTGAATTGTAGTGCTCTCTCAAATTTTATGTCAGTTGTTCCCCCTTTTTAGTGTGAAACTTTTGTGGTATTTATAGGTAAAAATTAGGTTTATTTTTGGAATAAATTTGTATGACCGATTTGATTGAAACTTGGGGACAAAGTCTCTATAATATCTCCTTCCAGATTTTGTAAAATTTTATATTCTTTTATTTTTTTTATTTTATATTTTGGGATCTTTATATATTTTTTTGCATGATCTGCTCTTTATATTTATATTTTTTTTATTAAGATCTTATACTTTTTTTTTTATAAAATATAGAAATAATAAATTTAAAAAAACAATTTTTGTGACTCTTTTTTTTTAATAAAATAAAACACAAAAAAAAGACTTAAGTGAGACTCAAACTTGTGACCCTGTGCTCACATGCACTTATAAACCATTGGTATTACCAAACAGGCTACTTCACACATTTGTAAGATAATGCAACATAAAACACTATATGTGATAAAAGAGTGGGCAAAATTTAGGGTACAACAGCTGCCCCTATTTAATTATTTTTTACTCGAGAACATGATTGACGGCTGTCTTCATGTACTCGTGGTGGAAGATAATTAAATACGAAAGGACCCAAAATTTTGTCCAAGTAGATGGGACTCTAAACTGTCAGCGTGAATGAAAATTCTAAATTTCCAGCCAAACTGGGGATAAAAATCTAAATTGCCAACGGGAATGGTACTCTAAATTGTCAGCCAAACAAAGATGGAACTCTAATCGTCGGCGCGAATGAGACTCTAAATTGCCGGCCACACAAAGATGAAACTCTAAACATCCAAATAAGGTAGAACTCTTACTGTCAGCGCGAATGGGACTCTAAATTGCCAGCCAAACAAAGATGGAACTCTAAACTGCCAGCGCGAATGGGACTCTAAATTGCCAGCCAAACAAAAATGAAACTCTAAACTTCCAAATAAGGTAGAACTCTAACTGCCAGCGCGAATGAGACTCTAAATTGCCGGCCACATAAAGATGGAACTCTAAACTTCCAAATAAAGTAGAACTCTAATTGCCAGCGCGAATGGGACTCTAAATTGCCGGCTTCACAAAGATGGAACTCTAAACTTCCAAATAAGGTAGAACTCTAATTGCCAGCGCGAATGAGACTCTAAATTTCTAGCCAAACAAGGGTGGTGCTCTAATTTACTAAATAAGATAGGACTCTTACAATATGGATGGGACTCCGAAAATACCAAATAAGAATGGGACTCTGAACAAATAGGTAGACCTTTGCAGACTCGGGCGTCATTGCTTAGATCGAAAGGGTAAACAAATTTGGGAATCATTGTTTACATGGGAAAGATGAGTAGATCTTTGCAGACTCGAGCATCATTGCTAAGATTGAAAAGGTAAACAGATTCGGGCATCATTACTTACATTGAAAGGATAAGCAGACTCAAGCATCTTGCTTATATTGGAAAAACAAACAAGCAGATTCGAGCATCCTTGCTTGGATTGAAAAGATAGATCAGCAGATTCAAGCATCCTTGCTTAGATTGAAAAGGCAGACAAGCAGATTCGAGCATCCTTGCTTGGATTGAAAAGATAGATCAGTGGATTCGAGCATCCTTGCTTAGATTGAAAAGGCAGACAAGCAGATTCGAGCATCCTTGCTTGGATTGAAAAGATAGATCAGTGGATTCGAGTATCATTGCTTAAATTGAAAAGGTAAGCAGATTCGAGCATCATGCTTATATTGGAAAGATAAGTAGACTCAAGCGTCATTGCTAAGATCAAAGAATACTTGCAGGCGATATCAGAGGTTGACACCCATCAACGTATAAAATGAACGTCAACTGGGGTTGTTCCAAGAAAAGGGTTACATGGAAAAAGGGTTTGCTGGGGAGCAGGAATTGATTTAGACCTTTATGAACAGTCACAAGATCTTTGCATATGCTATGTATGTTTGCTTTATATGTTTGTTTATGCATGACAATTTTTGATGCGTTGATGCATGATGGATGGATGAAATACTGGTAAAGGTTAGGCTTTGTGGATACCAATGATATTGGGTCTTAAGGGAATGTCAATGGATATTGGCCTTTGGATGTTTTTGGTTTGAAAGCTTTTCGGTGAAAGTAATTTCAATTTTATTGGAAGATTTGGGGATCTTAAAGCACAAGTAAAATGCAAGATACATGAATGATATGTTATGATGAATGCAATGCGATGCATGGTTTGATGCCAGAGTCTTGTAGATATAATTGATGCAGGATGCATGGCTACGATTTGGAATGTTCCTCAAAAGGTCCTTCGTGATGGGCAATGGAAAGGGTGAGAAGGTTTTTTTTTTTTTTTTTGCTAGCATAATTCCCCGACACCCTAGTTGGACTCAACGGTCGCTGAGGTATGACAACATTTACTTGACCAACTCGAAAGGATGGAGAGGACTTGCCCCTTGCTTTAGCCAATTTTTCCCATTTTTCTTTTTATTATTTTTTTTGAAAATCCCTAACTTTTGCCTAGACTGCTCTTTCGAGTTTTCGGTCCACCGGGAGTGTATTTCCTTTTTTGTGCCCCTAATTTTTGCCTGGATCGCCTTTTCAGGTTTTCGATCCACCGGGACGCTCTCTATTGCCTAAGCCGCCCTTTCGGGTTTTCGACTTAGCGAGCTTTGGTTTTCTTTTATATTTCTTTTTCCTTAGGCATTATATCTTTGGCTGCATCAAACTTAGAATTAGAACTCCTCTCCATCCATGAGGTGATAAATACAGGCTGCCCCAATATTTGAATCCTTGAAAGGTATGCTTAATATTAAATCTTTGACTCGGACTGCCCCAACACTTGAACTTTGAAAAGCATGCCCCTGGTTGATTGGTGCTCTGAAGGTTTGATCCACTCTTGAAATACTTGACCCCAATCAATAAGATATCCAAATGATGTGCCCCTCAATTATAGGGATTTGCTCTTGATTAGTAGAAACCCTAGTTGACTTGCCCCTTTTTAGGAGTTTCTTAAAATGATTCACCTTTGATCAGATTCCTTGTTGACATTTCCTTGATGCTAAGTATTAATTTGCGAGTGAAATTGTTTATCTTGAAAAGTAATTTCGACGCAATGCACATGCAAGTTTTGAATTTGAAAGTTGTTTAGCTATCTACAATGGGCGATATTTGGCCAAAAGATTGGCCCAATTGAGAGTGATAGAAATTATAGGAAAAATGTTATTGATGATTCACAAACACGAGGAGTCAGTTTAACAATTTTGCCGAATTTGCTTTTATAGTCAACCTAGCTTCAATTAGGTCTTTTGAGGGTTGTAACGTGGTCTGGTTCACGGTTTAAGAAACAAAGGATATACAGCTCAAAATATTATTTTAACCCTCCCAATCTACTTTGATGTTCTTCATTCCTAAGTTCAATTAACTCAACAAATGTCTTTGGTCGACAAGAGAATTTTGCTAGTTATGATACCAGAGGTAGGTACAGTGGTCAGACACTGATGAAATTCTTGAAGTGGCAATCATTTCTTTTAGTTGACAAACTTGCTTTCATTTTTTTTTACTCCCTATTTTTGCATGGACCAATTCTTTTGAATTTGCGGTCCATCGGGATGCCCCATTTTTGCCTAAGTTTTTACTTAGCGGGCTCTCTCTTTTTTTAACAGCTCTCATGAGATTTTTCATTTAACTCAGCAAAGTTATGACTGCCACATCAATGATTATGTTTTTTATCCTCTCATTATTCCCTCCATGTTGGATGACGTAAACGAGGGAGGTGATGTGCTTAAACCTCTTGATGAAGTGATTAACTGGATCGATTCTCTTGCATCAGAATGCATCGTTGAGTTAATTGTAAAACTATCCTGCCCCTGGTTAAGATTAAGGGTTTTTAGCAAAATAGAAAGAACACCGACTTCGGGCTCAAAGGGGTTGACTACGGATTACCTCCTTATATCTCCAGTGTTTGGGAATTGAAACAATGCCTTACATCATCAACCGGGTTTTACTTATAAAAGCATATATCAGCAAATTCCATCATTTGTTTACATCATCCTCCCCACCAAGTTTGTTAACATGTGAGAAGTGAAATAAAAAGAGAGATATGAAATATGAAGAGAGTGAATATGAATGGATAGATTGAAAACATGCATGCGAATTTCATTAAAACACTTGATCAAAAGATAACAATTTTAAGAAAGCAAACAAAACTTAGCAGAAATGAAATTACAACTGAGAATGAAAACCTAGTAATCCTATTGAATGAGTTTCCTTGTTGGACCATTGACTTTGAAGATGCCCATTGGCGTTCTCTGACTTGTAATGGGTGACCATTTGAGAAGAATATCACTCCTTGAAAGACAACAACTTTTGATCAATGAGTTCCTGAACCTTATGCTTGAAGCCCCGACAGTTCTCGATGTTATGCCCGAGTGCCCCGGCGTGGTAATCACAGCTAGCATTCACATCAAAGGTTGATGGGTATGGTGGTTCCACGGGGGGAAGAGGTTTTAGTTCAACCATCCCTTTTTGCAACAAGTATGGTAGAATTTGACCATATGGCATGGGTATGTGATCATAACGTATGTTTCTCCTCTTACGGTCATTCCTGGGTCCAGGTTGATGCATTTGCTGCTGAGGTATCGCCAGTGGCTGTTGTGGCAAAGGTGTATAATGCAACTGTTGTGGACGTTGTCCTTGGGCTATGGCTACCACATGAGGATATTGATAGTGTGGCATAGGAGCGAAGGGTGGTTGTGATGATCCTATCACAACAGCATTAGCCTCGCCATCTTTCTTCTTTGGGTCATTGTTAAAGGACTTCTTTGCCCCCACATGATTATTGAAGTCACCTTGTATTTTTCCGCTCTTCAATCCCTCTTCTATTCGTTCACCGATCAGAACTATGTCAGCAAAACCCGACGATATGCTCCCGATCATCTTCTCATAGTAGGGCCCTTGTAAAGTGCTCATAAATGTGTCAACCAATTCTCTTTCCAACAATGGTGGTTGCACTCGAGCAGCCAATTCCCTCCACCTTTGAGCGTAATCTCTGAATGATTCACCACTCTTTTGAGAAAGCTTTTGCAATTGCATGCGGTTGGGAGCCATGTCCAGATTATACTTGTATTGTTTCATGAAGGCATCATCGAGGTCCTTCCATGTCTGGATTTGGGCTCTCTCCAGTTGCATATACCAATCCAAAGATGCCCCACTCAAACTGTCTTGAAAGACATGAATCATGAGCTTCTCATCGGTAGCATAAGCAGCCATCTTCCTACAAAACATCTTCAAATGATTCCTTGGACAGTGAATCCCTTTGTACTTTTCGAAGTCAGGCACTTTGAACTTTGGGGGGACGACTACGTCCGGTACTAAACACATGTCCAAAGCGTCGGACCCGTAAGCGCCAAAACCCTCTATAGCATTCAACCTTTCTTCTAAGGCTTGATACACTTGAGCAGATTCAACACCTTGGTGAGCATTGATGGGCGTAGCTTGGTGTGGCATAGAACATCCCACAACTTCAGTAGTGTGATTGGGTGAACTATTTCCAACTTGAGGAATGTTCTCCTTACTTGCCATAGCTTGGAAGATCTCAAGGAGCTTGTCCATCTTTCCTTTTACCGAGTCAACATCTTCCCTTAATGTCTTATGATTCTGTTCTAAATTTTCCATGATCCTCTTACAATTAGCACGTGTTCCGCGAGAGTGTCGGAGAGCAGGCCGGTAGGATAGCGGTTTAGGTTTGCGGGCCGGCTGTTTTATGAGCTTCAAAGGGAAAGGAGGGGAAATGATATGAGTTTTTTGAGTATGGGATGTATGTATGCAGATGTATGAAAATGCATGGATATGCAAAAAGAAATTTTTTTTAAGTTAGAGGGTATGTTAAAAAGTTTTTATGACATGCTATGATGTGACGAGATTGAATAAGGTCAGGGTATGACCCCAAGGATGTATTTGTAGGGTCATTGGAAGTTGACAAAACATAACCTAAATGGAGGGCTCCCTATGAGAGGCTAGTTCTAAGTATGTACTACGAAATCCCCTCACATGTCGGTTATAGGGTTTTTGTTTGTTTGAGGGCGACAACCAAAGTCACGGCCCTCATTCAGAACTTCCCCACGAGATTGGGCTAGCCAATTCAAAGGGTCTCCCTTAGATGGAGTCATTGGGTTCTAGAAAGGTCCCTAGAGTCACGGACCCAACCGGAAAATATTGCCGCCATTGCAAATACTCGCAAGACAACAACACCTTCAAGAGGATCTACTCTAGGTGGGGTTTTCATGCCGATCCTAAAAGCCATACGTCAAGAGGACCAACATTACGCAACCACCGTCTTATCTCAAGTTTTTCTCCAAGCTCGGGTGTAGAGCTTTACTCAAATAATATCCCACCCCACAATTGATATATGTAGAAATAAATAGAATAAAACAAAATAAATAAAGCTTAAATTTAAAACCAATAATAAAAGGAAATAAAACACGATAAAAGCAAGCAAACAATTGGGAGGACCCAAACCCTAAAACTAACAAGGATAGGCTTGACTCTCTAATAGTCCCCAGTGAAGTCGCCAGCTGAAGCGGGTGGAAAAATGCGCGAGCGGAAAATGCTCGCTAAACAGTAAAGTCGCCACCGAACTTTATTTATTCCCGAAAGAAAAGGAAAATATCGATAAAACCTTAAAAGAATGGAAAGATGATCGTCGCAACCATTTCCAGGTTCGGGAGTCGATTATGCGAGGGGAAGGTATTAGCACCCCTCACATCCGTTGTATTCAACGGGAACCTTCTCATTAATTTTAGGGTTAAAAATAGTGTTTTAATTTATTTGCATGCTTTTTATTAGTTATTAGTTATTAAAAATATTTATAAAAAGGGAAAAAAAATTAGTTTTTTAATTAGTGTGCTTGACGAGATGTATGAATCTCGCTCCTACGTATTCCCGGGTGCAATGGAAAATTCAAAGCTACACGCAGTTTTGGGTAGAAAATAATTGTTGGTTGGTTGATTTTATTTATGAAAATATGTTAGTCGCGCTTAGGCGAAAAAAAAGTTTATTGGATTGAAAAATAAATGTACGGGGGCGCGAAAATAGTAAGGTTTGGTGTGTTGAAGTTTATTTTAATGTTTAGAATGACAACTACCCAAGTTACAAGCCATACGTCAAGAACCCGGGTAATCGGGAGAAGGAGTGATATACACCAAACCATCTCTTTTTCATCCATTTATTTACCAAAAGTTAATTTACATGCATTAAAAAGAAACAAAAATTTGTTTTTTATGATTTCATTATTTTTTATGTTTTTTGCTATTTTTTAAATTGAATAAATCATAGAGTGAGAAAAAAAACTAGAAACTAAAGAAATTCAAAACTTTGTTTTTTATGATTTCAAAAACTAAAGAAAAACACCCAAATCACCTTTTAAACGCTTTTATAAACTAGAAACACAAACAAAGTCTCAAAACGCAAACAATCAAAGCAACAAAGAAATTCAAATTAAAATAAACTTGTTTATGTTTCCCCTTTTCCTTTACGAATATAACCCAAAACTCAAATAATGATTAGACAAGTATCAAGATGTGCATAAGAAAACAACGAAGTGAAAAAAATACTGACCTGCTTGAATTGTAGTGCTCTCTCAAATTTTATGCCAGTTGTTCCCCCTTTTTAGTGTGAAACTCTTGTGGTATTTATAGGTAAAAATTAGGTTTATTTTTGAAATAAATTTGTATGACCGATTTGATTGAAACTTGGGGACAAAGTCTCTATAATATCTCCTTCCAGATTTTGTAAAATTTTATATTCTTTTATTTTTTTTATTTTATATTTTGGGATCTTTATATATTTTTTTGCATGATCTGCTCTTTATATATTTTTTTGCATGATCTGCTCTTTATATTTATATTTTTTTTATTAAGATCTTATACTTTTTTTTTATAAAATATAGAAATAATAAATTTAAAAAAACAATTTTTGTGACTCTTTTTTTTTAATAAAATAAAACACAAAAAAAAGACTTAAGTGAGACTCAAACTTGTGACCCTGTGCTCACATGCACTTATAAACCATTGGTATTACCAAACAGGCTACTTCACACATTTGTAAGATAATGCAACATAAAACACTATATGTGATAAAAGAGTGGGCAAAATTTAGGGTACAACACTTATAAAAACGAAAATCTGACCTAAGTCAGGGTGACTCATTTTTTACGAAATTGAAAAGCAGCCTCCCTCTTTGAATGGAGAACTAAGAACCCTAGATCAATCCGTTGGTTTAAGACACTTCGATTCATTATCTTGAGGTTTGAATTCTAATGCAATCTCAATTCATGTTTCTATTTCTTTCTCTGTAAATTTCGATGCCTCTCTTTTACCTTAAAACTTGCAATTCGTTTATCATTTGATGCTTGATTGTATGTATTTCGGTTTGCAAGTTTACGAGGTTCTTCGAATTAAGTTACCGCTTGTTTAATTTAATTTGGTTAGGAATTTACAGAGTCTATACGCTTGTTATAGGGTTGATTGAATTCACGTTTTTTTATAACATTGATCGTGATTTTGTAACGCTTGTTTGCTTTGTCATGGTCAATCGATCATACTGTTATACGCTTGTTAAACAGTCCGAATTCTTATAAAACTAATTGACGCTTGATTAGTTAGTTTTATGATCAATCAAGGATAGAAGCTGAAAAGAATTTATTTTTTGCCATGAACCTATGATAGATAATGAACGAAGTTAGACGAAGCCAATGGATTGATTGGTTGCTATTTATTAATTTTCACACTTTACTCTCTGTTTCATATATCGAAAACCCCCAAATTACAGTTTTATCGTTCTAATAATTGTTGAATACTAATTGTGAGTATTTGGGAGACGACCAAGGTTAACTGCCTTGTACTACTCTTCAATTAAACATATTTTGACCACGAAACGACAGTGATCAAATTGGCGCCGCTGCCAGGGACTCAATTAAACATATTTTGACTTAGGTCAGATTTTCGTTTTTATAAGCAAGCAAAACGGGCCACAAAACAATTGGGCCGAAAAATATAAGTTATGCTGAAAATAATTAAATCTTTATAGGTCTGAAACAATGACGAGTAAATATGACTTCTTTGCGCTCCAAATTGGCTTTCGGCTTCAACATGAAAGTTGTAGCTCTTTCTCTTAGATTTCCAACGCATCTTCCCGCACCTCAATCTGATATTTGTAGCACAAGTTATGGTTTGCACAATGAGAAAGCTGTCAAATTACTGTTTATTACGAAAATAAATAGGAAAACATAAATAATAGCAAAACTAGACTCTAAACACAGAACATGATCAAAAATACTAAAATAGCTAGGGATGGCAAAACGGGTCAAACCCGTCGGGTCGACCCGTTTAACCCGTCATTTTTGACGGGGTGAGTTGACATTTTCAATCCGCAAAAGTGGCGGCCCCATCCCGCCTAACCCGCAAAAAACACGGGACGACGACGGGGCGGGGCGGGTTGGCCCGTCGTGATTAACCAAATTCTTTTTTTATAGAAGTTTCAGCCCATTACAAATAGATTTCTATTTTTCGGTCCAATTAACCTAATCTACATTTTAGCGTTGTTGTTGATTTGAATTGAAGAATAATTATAGTTTATTGTTTACTTTTGTTGGTGTGTATTTAAACATTGAATTCAAGTTTTGTTTGTTTTGGATTTAAACCGAGTATTTTCATAAGGTTTTATTATGGTTTTTTTTTTTTTTTTTTGATAAACTTTATTATGGTTTCTTTGATTTTATAAACTATGGATGTTTGAAGTTTTGATTGATAATTTTAATTTTTGGTCACCTTGTTGGCTTATAATTATATTTTGATTTTCTTGGATGGTTATTAATTTTATTTTATTCATTAATTTATATGATATTTTTGCGAATTTATCTATTTTTTTATTTTTATTTTATTGACGGTGCACTCCCGCCAACCTGCCGCCCGCCAAGAAAAGGGGCGGGGTGACATTTTCAACCCACCACCACTAGTTAGCCCGCTCCGCACCGCCCCTTTTTAGACGGGTTAATGACGGGGCGGGGCGGGACGGGAGCGGGTTGACCCTTTTTTGCCATCCCTAAAAATAGCAGGAGAAGTCATAAAATTGTCATAGCACAAAGTGATTAAAAAATGCATTAAAATGCACTGGTCACATAACCAAAAGCATGATCTTCTCTTATTGTTTTGATATTAATTTCTCGTAGGCAATTTAATTATGACAGTATATTATGAGAGCACAATTACGTGAATTAATATTATATATTTCCTAATCAATTGCAATCAAATTTTAATCTATAATAATATTATTTAAGAGTCATTTTTTAAAGACCAATGTACACGTGACATTCCCACATTAATTCTTCTCTCATATTATTTTAGCAATAAATGACATAAATGAATTTTAGAATTTGAAAAACAAAACATTAAAAAGGCTGGTCAAATATGATTCTCCTCATATACCGAATATAGAAAGAAAATATTTCTGTTGACCGAAAATCAAAAAATTAATTATACAAGGAAGTTTTTAATAAAATAAAAAATGATTAAAAACCTTTTCTTTACAAAATAAAAATTAAAAACATTTTCCTTACAATATATAAAAAAATAACAAAGATTAATAACAAAATTATTTTAGAGAATTTCTTTTGGTACAATTTTAATAGTGGTTAAATAGAATTTTCCTTTAACAATTGTTTTATTTTTTCTTTTAAGTATATTCTCTACCAAACTCATCATCAATGTGATTTCTGTGCAACATTAAAAAAAGCTACAAATTCGGCCAAACTACATATATGGAATTGTTTTGGCTATATATGGAATTTCTGTGCAGGTGTGTTTAGAAATTCCAATGCTGATTTTATTGGTGCTTTTGCTGATAATGTTGGTCTCCATACTGCATTTTATGCAGAATTGGCCGGTGCTCTTAAAGCAATTGAATTAGCTTTTCTTCATCATTGGTACAACCTTTGGGTTGAGACAGACTCTGAATTGGTTGTGAAAGCTTTTAAATCTTCGATTTCTATTCCTTGGTCCCTCAGAAACAAGTGGTTCAACTGTCAACTGCTTCTTAAAAACATGAATTTGTTGGTCACTCATATATATCGGGAAGGCAATGATTGTGCAGATACCTTAGCTAATATAGGTTTAAATCTAGATAACTTTGTTTTTTGGAATGAGGCACCTGTTGAAATTTGTGCTAGTTTGTCTAGAAACAAACTAGGTCTGCCTTGTTATAGGTTTTCACCTTGAGAGGGTTCTGGTTTGCATGTCCCCCCTCTCTTTTGTTTTATATCGTCCTTCTAATGAATTTTGGTGGTAGCAGGCCTTTTTCTGCTCCACTTTTTTTTAAAAAAAAAATAAAAAATTCACTTATTTGACTTTGATACACTATTGACTTTTGTTTTATTTAGACGATCAAATCAAATATGTATAGCATAAAACGCCATGCACGAGAATAAATGCGTTTGTAAATTTACTGACTTATAAATAATGTATTTTTATATATTTTATTTTAAATTGAAAAATTAAAATTTTAATTGCTAATAGAAGATAAATAATGACAACAACATGAATATTTACAATCTTATATAATTTAATAATTAAAATGATACTCTGTGATAAAAACTAATGAAGATTTATTCAAAAGTATAAATATATAAAAAATTATAGCCTTTGTGGACAAAGAATATCAAAGAGTTTGTCAATTATTCAAACTCAATAATATGACACTATACAAATATAATAATATAATTATATCATGAATTTCAATACAAATATTTTTTCCCGCGCAGTGAGGGTGTAGCCTTGGTTCGAAGAATTGGTGATCTCATGGAATTGATTGGGAAGTGATTGTGCACCATGCTTAAGGAGAACAATCAATTTTTTTTAGTTGAATGCGGATATGCTAGAAATCTAATTTCGTGTCTAATCGCATTGTAGTTTTTTCTTTTTCTTTGTAATAATTTCTAGTTTTGCATCAATTAACATTATAATGACATAATGTCACGTATACAAATTTCTTTGAAAATCATCTGAAACATAATAAGCAAAAACGAAAGGTTTAATTTCAACCAAAAATCCAAAAATGGCATAACTTAAGAAAGGTTTAGTTTCTCTTGTCAAAAACGAAAGGTTTAATTTCTTATTAATAATTAATAACATTACTATTTTATTATATATTGATAGTAAATGTATTTGGCCTTGTAAATAAACAAAGTTCAATTTACTAATTGCTAAAATAATTTCTTACCTTTTAGGGGTACCATAAGTTTTGAATTTTGTTGACTATTAGTGATTAGTGATTGATTTGAATGTAAAATATTTCCATATCTCATGTACAATTACGTGTTATTTTTTATAGGACGTAAATAATTCAAATTCAAATTTATAATTTGTTTCATATTGAAATTAATAACAAAAAATTTGTTTACTTATTTTAAAAATTTGAACAACATCTTATATGCTAGTAATATTTATTTTTATATATTAATAAAAAATTACAATCAAAGTATATTATATGAATAATGTTACACAATTATCAAACGACAATTAAAAAGAAACGGAGAAAATATCATCTTGTATACCTTAAATATATGCTTATTATAAAAAGTCTATAAAATTATTTAGCAGTAAAAGTAATGATATATAATACATTTGAATTTTTTTCTCTAGAAGAAACATTTAGGATTTTGTTTTTTTACCAAAAGGCATTTAAAATTTGAAATTGAATTGACTAATGAAAAATTATGCGTGAGTCATTAAGTCAAGGATATTCCATCATTATATATTCTTACTACATTTGAAGAGTTTTTTCTAAAAAATATAATCTGAAGAATCATGTAGAGTTTTATAGGTAGGAAAATAGTATCAGTGTGTTGAGAGAGTGTTAAGAAAATTTGCATTAGAAGTCAAATAAAAAAATTGCATTAATTATTTTGATTATATATAGAAAAACTGTCAATTTTGAAACCAAAAATAAAAATAAAAATTGGGAAGATCTAATTTTCGTTCCTTTAATTGATGATTCTGAATTAATTAATTGATATTTGTGACATTAAATGTAGTTCAATTTATAATAAATTCCCATTATTAAGTTGAAAAAGTTACGGTAGATTAGTGGTAATTAGGAGAAGTCAAAATTCTAATACAAATGAAATTCACTGTCATTTGAATAAAATTGGTCTCAAAATTTCACTCCTCATAATTAGGACATGATTTAATTTTCCTAAACACAAAAGAAATAAAATATTGACTGATTTTTTTTTTTTATTTTCCTTTTTATGTTTTGTAAAAACAAAAGAGTGACTCATTCTAAGTTAATCATCTTAGAGAAGAATAAAAATCAATTTTTATTTTCTAACAAATTTTTTTATCTGCATTAATTTATCTATATTTTTCTCTAACGTTAACATGATTAAGTTAATGGCTTATTGTTTATTTGGAGAACTCAAGTCTTTCATCCATTTTAATCTCCTTAAAAGTTAATGTAAAGGAATGGCTTGTTTTGACCGTTCTCATGAATCCATATCAAAATAACATTAAAAAAAACTAACTCAAAATCAATCAATTGCAAAGTATAATCTACCTAGATATAAAAAAGAAAAAGAAAAAGTATAATCTACCTTATGCTTAAAAAAACAGTACAAATAAATAACCGGAAGAAATGAGAGCAAAGTTGATTCATAATTTATAACATTTGATTCATCAAAGACATTCTGTAAGGAAATATAGCTCCGCCGACCACAAATCAAAACATGATATTTAGTGAATAATTGCTACATACATAAATCATCTTACATAAAAATAGATAGAATATAACAATATGACCATATAATTTTGAACAACAATACGTTTTATAACCTTTGCCAAACTTTGTTACCTTGAAAGATAATCACATTTGCCAATAACATGATTCCCCTGTAGAAATATTAGGAATGAAAAGTGTTAGAAAAATATTATTAATTAAATATAAGAGTAAAGCAATAATTGAATTGAATTATATATAAAAAAGTACAAAAAAAAGTATAACAACGATAATGATAAAAATGGTGGCTGATGTAGAAAATGGGTTGATTGACATGCCTTTATATAGATACATGAAATAGGGTTTTAGAGATGCATCACAATATTAAATATTAAATTAAATAATATTTTGTGCATTACAACCATGTGATCTGACATTAATTTTGTTCATGAATGAGATTAAAATTGATTAGTAACTGATGCTAATTTTAAGGATATGAATATTTGAAAGTCGGTGCAGTACAATTGTGAGGATGCAATACTAAAATTTTGGCAATATATTGATTTTGTTTATGATTTAGTGATAAATTCATTTAATGCGGTACAAATTATTTTTTCACTATTCAAATGTGAATTGTTTAGAGAATATATTAATTTAATTATTAATT
Organism: Trifolium subterraneum; assembly: GCA_951799995.1. Classification (NCBI taxonomy): domain Eukaryota; kingdom Viridiplantae; phylum Streptophyta; class Magnoliopsida; order Fabales; family Fabaceae; genus Trifolium; species Trifolium subterraneum. Next base: position 7,717,997 of record OX637466.1, on the reverse strand, counting down.
ATTGTAATAATAGCATTTAATGTCAAATGCATGAGAGAATAGAGTGGCTGAGAGGCAAGCAAATTTGAAGAGAGAGAAAGACAAATAGGTTAAGCAAATTTTGAAGCAAATTTATAGATTATAGATTTATAGATTATAGATTATAGATTATAGATTATAGATACCACAAATATAAATATATATACTTCACCAAAAAAAATATAAATATATATAGAATTAATGAACAAATTAATTAGCAATTATACCAAAATTAAAATTTCTTATATGAATTCAAAATTGGTACATTTATTTTAGTATTTATATAAGAATACCTGCCACGTAAAAATCAGCAATCACCAATTTTTCAATCCTTATTCTCTTTTATTTTGTCTCTGTCAATCTTTGTCAATATTTTTTACTGTTTATTGACTTACTTTTAATTTCTTTATTTTTCTTCTTTGTTCAACATTTTTTATGTTGTTTTGTTAGTATGATTATATGGTAGTTTTTATTATTCAGATTGTTTTCTTTTGGTGTTTATATTTTTTAATTATTAATTCTGTTTAGTATTTGGACAGGAAGCCAATTGAGAGGCGAGAAGAAATGCCTTACATTATCACACAATGATTGAATCGAGATCAAGCTTGGAGTCTATTTTAACATACGTGGTTTTTTTTTTTTCGGAAAATCTTTCTTTTAGCACTTTATCAATAATAATAATAATATGTTGGATACAAGTTGTAATATCAATGATGTATTTACTTGATGAGTTTATCAACGAATTAGTCGGGCGATATATTTTATCAATGGTGTTGAGTTCATCTTTATTGTGTATGTGTGTGTGTTTTATTTTTCAACAAGGTAGGGATGACAATTAAGCCCAAACCCACGGGCCCCGCCCAAACCCAAACCCGAGTCAACGGGTAAAACCCGAGTTGACAGGGTTTGGGTTCAGGTTCGGGTGCCACCCGATTCTACGGGTGCGGGTTTGAGATCAATCAAACCTGCAACCGAAACCACACCCGCTTATATATTAAACTATTTAATTACCCCTTAGTTTATATATCAAACTATTTATTTATTTTGTATCATGTGGGGTGAAACTTATAATTTGGTTGATTTCTAAGTCTATTGATATTTTTATTTTGGTTAAATATGGAAAATTACTATTACTTAATTTTGGTTGAATATGGAAAATTACTTTTTTTTTCTTTTAGTAGATATTTTTCTTCGGGTGAAAAAACCCGAACCCAACGGGTGTGGGTGTGGGTTTTGTTTTGTCACCCGAACAACTTTGGGTTTGGGTGATGATTTTGGGTGCGGGTTTGGGTATTGTAAAACCCGCACCCGTGGACACCTGTTGTCATCCCTACAACAAGGTGTGTAAAAAAATTTTGTTTACATAGGATTGAGTATTTTTTATTGGAATACAAAGGGCATGACCGAAATAGAAAAAAATTACATATCAACTAAGCAAGTAGTAGAAACTCCAAATAAATCAGCATGAAAGCAATTCCTAACTTGAGAATTTGTACTAAAAAAAATGAAGAAATTATTTTTGTTTCGCATAATTTGCAAGAGAAGTAAATAAGTAAAATACGAAAGTATAAATCATTCTACATGCATGACATTTAATGGGATTAGATTCTCTCAAATTTTTCCTCATGTTTACTCTCCTTTTTCTTAATCCAATGGTTGATTTTCTCTCTTTTTTATTCTTTCTAATTTCCCAATCCTTAATTAGATTAAGAAAAATGAAAGAAAACATAAGAAAAAATTGGAAATGATCAAAATCCACATTTAATATACCGTGAAAGTTATTGTAATTACATCTAAAAAGTTACTGTAATTATTACCGACATCCATTACATGACATTTAATATATTGTGCAAAGTTATTTTGCTACATAAAAAGTTCTTATAGTGTTTTTTTTTGTACAAAAAAATTCTTATAGGTAATACCGGGAGTGGTTATGGTGCATAGGTCCTTGCTTATGCACCATGCATAAGCTTGCTATGTACACTTCCATCCATTGCTACGTACACCCCATCTGATTGTTTCAGCCCAACCTAATTGCTTAGCACACCCCTACCACTGTGTCATATACCCCCATGCCAAACATAATTGCTTCGTACACCCCTCCATTTCTTCATACACCCTCATGCCCAACGTAATTGCTTCGTACACCCCTCCAATTTAGTCATACACCCCCCAAGCCCAACATAATTGCTTAGCGCACCCCCCCAGTTTTTTTTCTTTCTTTTTCTCCCTAGATTTCTTGCGAGCCCCTAGTTTTTTTTTCTCCCCCAGATTTCTAGCGCACCCCCAATTTTTTTTCCTCCTCCAAACTTCTAGCGCACCCCGCCCAAATTTCTACGCACCCCCCGTTTCCAATTAAATAATAATTTTTGTTCCTTTTGAAGTATATATTATAAGAATCCATTTTTAATTAATTGTGTTGGATGATTATATAGTCATATTTTAATTTAAAATTACATACTAAAACATGTACTGTAATTATGGTTTTATTTATTACAATTAACATAAACCATCGGACGAAACCATTGGTCTTTTTTTTATTACAAAATCATTAGAAAATTATTTTACAATACAAATGCTCCACATTGTCTAGAATAATGGTTTCAGTGTATAACATTTTGAAACCAAATAACAAGACTAATGGTTTCAGTGTATAACGCTGTGAAACCATTTAACTAATGGTTTCAGTGTATAACGGTATGAAACCATTTAACTAGACAAATGGTTTCAGTGTATAACATCTTGAAACCAAATAACAAGACTAATGGTTTTAGTGTATAATGCTATGAAACCATTTAACTAGACTAATGGTTTTAGTGTATAACGGTGTGAAACCATTTAACTAGACAAATAGTTTCAGTGTATAACATCTTGAAACCAAGTAACAAGACTAATGGTTTCAGTGTATAACATCTTGGCACTAATGCTCATATAAAATCATTTAACTATAATAATGGTTTCAATGTATAACGTCATGAAACCATTTAACTAGACTAATGGTTTCAGTGTATAACGGTATGATACCATTTTTGCTGTAGAATGGTTTCAAAGAGTTGTACTCCAAAATCATTCGATGTACTTAATAGTTTTAGATGTACTCCAACACTCAATTAGTCATTCACTTTCTCAAAACAAAAGCCTACTACTCCTCTTATCAGTATTCCAACCCAATTAACTTGATTTTAATTTACCGACAAAAGTACATATTTTAAATCAACTTAATTAATAAAAATTGTGAAATAAATTTAAATTCTTAAGAGGATATAAAACCAGAGAGAGTGAGCTATCCACAACTGTTCCAAATAATTCAAAATACACTAAATAAAATTTTGGGAAAATTTTATTAATACCTTATATTTATAAAAGCATATTTACCTCATTTAATTAACTAAAAATAGTTTCAGATCTCAGAAAAATACCTAACTGGGCCCAAAATTCCCAGAAAATTATTACTATTTTTTTGTAAAAAATATAAAAAATTTTGGAGTCTCCTTAGCCTCGCATGCGCTGCCAGTGAGAGTGGGCGTGACCGGCGCGTCACTGTTCATCATCACTCTCACCCGTTTTCTGCAAAAACGGGCCGCGCGACCCGGTTCGTTCTCCCTCAATACTCATCGAAACTCGACGTTCTTTATACCGTTTTGATCGTCGGTATTAGTTTTCGAAATCGGCGATCGAATCGCATAAAAAATGTGGCCAAAATTGAGCGAGATGTGTTATGATTATTACACGTGTACAATCAATCTCATGGCTGCGAAAGACTTATGCACCATATATAATAATAGGCTTATGCATATTAACTTATGCCGGTAATACCCATAAAATAAAACGAATCTTATCACTATCATCTATATATTAATATATTGATATTTATTACTATTTTTTATAGAAAAAAGAATATATATATATCCATCCTGTGAGTGTAACAATGCATGACCTTTAAACTTTCTCCTGTTTTTATATAATATATATTGATATATTACTAGATCAATTAGAAAAAAATCCCTAAATAAAAAATCAACAAGGAATTAATAACAATCATTTGTGTATATAATATAACTTATCGGAAAATAAAATTTAATATCTACAATTTCTATAATTAATTGGTGTATATCTAATTTCCATTTTTTACAATTTTTTATAATTAATTGGTCTATATCTAATTTCCATTTAAAATTTGAAGTTGACCAATTTTATTTTATTTTTTATTATAGTTTTGAATCAACACAAAAGAACTAAAAGAAACTATAAGCATGATATATGTCTATGCTATGAAGAATTACACAACTACAAATTCAAAATGATACATTCACATATTACTAACTTGATTTATTTTAAATGTTGAACTATTATATAAATATTTATAACATTGAAGAGACCTTTATAGTATCATCATTTAAAATTTCAGTGTTATAAGAGTTTTATTTATGAATCAAATATTAAGAGATTAATTTATTGATCCGGTTAGTATCATAATGGGTGACACAATTCTCCATCAACCCTTTATAAGTATTTATTTACAAATTTTAAACAAAATATTAGCTTTATTGAGAAGTTCAACTGTTGGTGTTGGTAGTAATGACAATCAAATGAACTTTGATGTAATGACATAGGGTAGGATATATTTTGATGTAACTAACTTTGATATGTAATGACATAGCCCGTGATGTATTTTGATATAGTGAACTATTATGGACTTTGATGTATTTTGATTATAAACTATTATGGACTTTTATGTATTTTGAAGTAATTAAAATAGTAGTTTGATGTAATGAAAATAGTATTTTGATGTAGTTTAACTGGTTGGTGTGAAATCATGATGTGTAAAAAATAGATTTGGACCTCATTTGTATTGAGGTGGTATAAAAGACCAGAAGCTGACCGTTCTAGTTTTTACCAAGTTCAGTTCGGTTAACAGAACAATATCAAGTCTCTATTATCGAAAGCCTTCAATTGGTTCTGACAGAAGCGTTCCTTTCACCTCTATGAAGCTTGAAAACAATGACGATATTGAAAATATGATTTCACATTTCGAGTAGTATAACACGATCAAAATTATCGAGCTATATGCGACACTGACAAGGACTATTGAAGCCATCCTTGCTAGTATGGTTGGACCGGAAGATCCAAACTATGTTCAAATGTAATCTGTTTTAATTTCATGTCATTAATAATTGTCAATTTTGTAATGTGTTGTCTATGTTTGTTTCCATTAAGTTTGTATTTCGATTTATATTTAATATATGTGTTTGTGTTTCTTGTGTCTAAAGCACGTTTTTGACATAAGTAGGATTTTCTAATATTTATAATAAATTAGTGTTTGTTTAAAAAAATAATATTGAAGAGCCATAAATGGAGAAAAAATCTGGGCGTGGCACTATTTCGGTTCGCAAAAACCGAAATAGTTTGTGCACTATTCGGTTAGTATTAACCGAAGCAGAATTGGTAAAAATCAGAAGCTTCAGTTTCAAGTTTTGTTACCACCTCAATATATTTTGAGGTCAAAACCTATTTTTTGCACAATTTTTTTTAAGTTTCATCCAACATAAAATCCATAAAGATTTTAAATGACAAATTCTAATTTAAGTTTCGTTCGAAGAAATCCATAAACCATAAAATACATAAAGTTCCAACAAACATATTAAATTCCAAAATGCAACAAATTCCAAAATACATATTACAATGCCAAAGTACATAAAGTTCCAACATTAAAACAAATAACTAATCAAAGACACTAAAATAGTAACAAAGCCTACGCACGCCGTCCACCTCTTCTCCCCCGACTTAGTCGTCTATACGTTAAACACGGGTTAAGCATGCCGAGAATCAGACGCAAAGTACTATGAACTGGAGTTCTTTCCCCAGCCTCACCAGCAACAAGTACCCTCTCAACCTCATCCCTGACATTTCGGCATACACCCAATGGATTAGGGTCTCGCCTTGCTTGCCACTCCTATATCAACACCTCTAACTCGGGTGGTCTTGGTTGTTCATCCGGAGCTTCTAAGGGACGCATTTTGGGATGTGACACCATGTAAAACCACATAATATATTCAGGTTCATAGTCCCATGCATTAACCACAGGTTGACCCCTCATGTTGTCATCAATCATCCTCAATTTCAACTCTTCCGCAAACACTTGATCGATCTCAAATAAATTAATGTTAGGCGTCGCAGATGTATCCGGGTTTCTTGGAATTCCCTGTACGTACTTAAATTGTCTCAGCACACATTCGGGTAAATGCTTGGCTTTCAAATTACCGCACCTTAACCATCCAGAAAACCAACATGCATTTATCAAAGGGCGCACTTCTCGGTGGTCATCATATGGACTAAACACGCAGTCGAATACTTGAATATTATCCAGACTCTGCCTATAGCCACGTGCATCCTTATGTCCTTGTCCAGGAGCAAATTTCGCATTTAGTGGAATATCATTTGTAACATTCTCAGCAAACTGGCACATACTAAGTGTCAGAAAGTGCATAATTATCAACCCCTGAAAGATTGACATACAAGCTTCATTATAGGCAAACATACTTATGTAAAATATATCCATGTCAAAAATAAGATCCATACAAATAAGATAATATATAATTGAACGATCGTATATTTTTACCTCGAGTAATGACATGTAGCCAGCCATTTGAGACGTTCCTGCTTCAGATGCGTCGTCCAAATAATGTTGTAAATGAACAAGAGCAGCAGAACCCCAATTCCATTCATGCACAGTTGACAAGTCCTGAAAGAAATGCAGATAAACAACGTCGACGTAGTATGAAGTTTTGTTGCTGAATATGGTACAACTAGGGGTGTAATTGGATCGGTTTCGAGTGAATCCGATGTACGAACTAATGAACTCTCGATTGGTTTGGTTCGGTTTTTAGTGTTTTTCAAAAATGAATCCGAACCAAATTCATCGGTTTGGTTCGATTTGGTTTGGATACTTTAATCAGTTTTATAGCGCATTTTTTTCCGATGTATTTCATGCTATTATTTTTTTCTCGATATATTTTTTTCCTATAATTTCATCAAATAAGTTCCTAAAATACAAAATACAATTCATTAAATAATTTCTTCATATACAAAATACAATTCGTTTCTCATAAGTTCATCAAATACATAGTACAATCATATTGAAATTAAGTTCATAAATTTTTCAAATAATAAAGTACAACAAAAATAAAACATCAAGTTAACTTCACCACTAGTAAGACGTATTCCGACAACGCTTGACATAAGAGTTTACTGTTTTTTGAGAGTTTGAGATAAAACATATGATAGAAGAACAACGTGAGAGTGTTGTGTTGTTTGCGCAATATTGAGAGATGAGAACTAAGAGCAACGTGAGGTTTTATGCAGTTGTGACTGTGAGGAGAATGAGTCTGAGAGTTTCTAAGTTAAGATTTGTATTGTGATGTGAGTACGCACAAGATTTTTTTTATAAGTAGTTGTGCCTGTTTTATTGTTGGGAACGCGCTAACTTGAGATATGAAGGGCCAAAAGAAACACCATTGCAGAGAACAACAAATATGAGAATGAAAGATATGCAATTTTTTTTAATGGGGGAGGGAGAGATAGCACAACTGGTTGAACTAGTTGAGCTAATGGTTAAAGGAGTTGGAGGTTCAAGGCTCATGTTTTGGCAACGAGAAAAACTATCATATAATGTAATATACTAACAACTAACAATTTGCCATTAAAAAAAAGAGTTTTTTTTAACGGAGACTTAACAATTACTGACGTCATGGGAGGTCTCTGTCAAGTCATAAAATAGAGGGGGTGTTAGTGACATATATACAAAGCTCAGGGGAGATTAATGTATTTTCCCTTTGTTATTTAATAGATGTGGGCTACCTAAAAAAAATTAACTTAATAATTATATATATTTTGTAAAAAAAAAACTTAATAATATATATTGGTTTGGTTCGGTTTGTTCATCGGTTTTTAAAATTCGATCCGGGAACCGAACCAAACCACATCGGTTTTCAATTGGTTTGGTTTGGTTTTTTATCCGAACCATAAGAATCGGTTTTTTCGGTTTAGATTGGTTTGGATCGTTGGTTCAATTGGATTTTTCTGATCCGCTTACACCCCCGTACAACCGACAACATATAGCAAAAACGCCTGTATGCATCTCTCCCTATACAACTTAATCTCGTGCACCGACCTATTTTCCGCTTCAGCTATGTCAACAGTTGTATAATATTGTCTAAAAAGCCCTGCCACGTAGCTATGCTTCAAATGTGGCCCGTTTAAGGCGGCGAACATTTGCATGGCATCTTCTTCGGAAACTCCAAGAAATGAGCTAACCATTTCAGTTCCTTCTTTTCTTGTCATCTTCCTATGGTTCAGAAACTTTTCCTCGATAGGAAGATGCAACAATCATTGGACATCGTCCAATGTGATGCCCATCTCACCTAATGGAAGGTGGAAGGTACTTGATTCGGGATGCCATCGTTCAAGAAAAGCCCAGAGAACCCCATAGTCAAGTACGTTAAAATTGGTCCGGACAAGCGGCTCCAACCCCGATGCTATAACCGGACCCCAAAACCACACCACTTCGTTATGAGATTTTTGGATATTTATAACCTTCTTCACGCTGGCAATACAACGTAAATACTTGTTTAACATCTGCAAATTCCAGCAACGCAAGACATTATTAAATTAACAAAATTACAATATTGAACAAAGTTAAATCATTCATAAATAATCGACGTATTTCTTAGATTTTTACTAGGTCATCAGCGTGTTGATAAGTGCCAAAAAGTAGTGATTTTACTTATACATTTTAAGCACTAATTGACTTGTTTTATAAGTTATTTGAAATAAAAACCCCAACTATTTATAAATATTAGTCTTTACTAGCAAATTAGTATTTTAACTATTTTCACCTATTTCAGTTCACTTTTGTAGGTTTTTATGAGATTAATGATAAGTGTCAATTTTATTTATAAATGATTTAAATCAAAGACACTTATTAAGTTTATTTTGTAGAAAATATGTTGATATAAAACCAAATTTATAATAACTATTATTATTATTATTATTATTATTATTATTATTATTATTATTATTATTATTATTATTATTGTTGTTATTATTATTAAATAGTAATGCTGTTGTCTGTAAAATAATAGAAGAAAAGAATGAAAAACAACAAAGTTAATCAAGTGGCAAGAAGAAACAGAGGCGGTGCAAAGTGTAAGTCAAGTGGCAAAAAGGTTTTCTTAAAGCTGAGGGATACAAAGCCTATAAAAAGGCATGTAGCAGCCATTCCATAAAAGCATTCTTACACGCCAAACACTAGAAACATAACTGAGCTTCGAAGATCTAGGAGAGACCCAAGGAGGCAGATGAAAGGAGATTTGAAGGTGGATACACTACAATAGTTGAGACATCATCATTGATTTGTTTGTTCATCTCTTTTCTCTTTAATCTTTATAAAACTATCATGGAAATGAGTAGTTAATCTCTCCTTTGTTGGGATTAGGTGTAAATTACTCTATTAGTATGTATTTCTTTTGATTATGGTGTTATATATGTTTTAGCTATGAATCAATATTGATGTTATCCTTGATTTTAATGTTTTCATCTTAGGATTTGAATTGTTATAGACATATACCTTTTGAATCTAAAGAACTAGGATAATATCTATTAAACTTTCAATTCTAGACATAGATTTATGTTTAATATTCACTTTGTGTATCGAATCTTAATGCTATAGTATTGATCGGTCATCCGAGACATCGGAGGTTAATAGGTCCAATAGATATCTCGGCGTTATCTGAACACAGAAACGTACGACGAGCGATATGTGATAATATTGGTTGATAACTAAAATATATATAACTGATTAGGGAAATATATACGAATGAGTAATGAAATCTAATCCCAACAATCTTGTCTCTCTGTTATTTCAATCATTTCTTTATCGTTGTTATAATTTCGTACTTTTTCACAAACAAACATCTTTAAAACCCGCTGCTTAAAATTATATTAATTGTTGAACGGCATCGATATCGCACCAGTCCCTGTGGAGACGATAAAAATATACTTACTTTTTTACTTCAACACGTGTGCATTCCATATCGGAATTGCCCTATGCTTATGGTAATCCTTTAGTAAGGACAAATCACGCGGTCCTCCTCCAAAACCCTCTTCTTCTATATTTGGTTGTTGTGGTTGTTGTTGTGGTTGTTGCTGAGGTTGTGGTTGTGATGCTTCAGATTCCTCATCATAATCGGCAAGGTCATTTAGATATTCACCCGCATCAAAGTCATCTTCAACATCAGGCACCGGTGGACGTGCGCATGAACGCGAACCAACCGAACCACCCGCTTCAGCATAATGTGTTCCTCGCACCGGAGGTCCTTGCCTACCACGACGCCCTCTTTTCGGTGGAGGATGTTAGAACAAAAATGGTTACTAGAACAAACCCCAAGAGCTTGATAAAGTTTTGATGATAACAAAGTATTTATATGCAATTGAGAACACTAATGATCTTAAATGAAAGTATATGCAGTTAACAACGAAGATAGAATCTGAGAAGCTCAAAGCAAAATATATGCATCTGAAGCATTCAGAAGTTCTGAGAGAACCAGGTCTGAAGAAAGCCTATCAGAAGCAACAAGAGTCTCAGAAGCAAGGAAATTCTAAGAAGCACGAAGAGTCTGTTAGAAGCAATTGAAGTGTACTCTCAGAAGCTACACAAGAATGATAAAACATAATCTTCTGATAGAATCAAGTCTAGAGATATCTCCCTCAAGTTATATTCTATACAAAGACGAAATGGATGCTGCTTTGTGCCAGTCCAACAAGTCAAGAAAGGGGTATCAAGACAACGGTACTAAAGTTACTTCTTCTGTGCAAAGGAACTATCTTCAAGAAACAAAGAAGTAGAAGCAGTTTGCCATTTGTGGAATAAGTTTAAAATGGTCTAAGTACCTTTCAAACGGGCAAATTGATCTTCCACAACGGTCATATTCAAACGTCTTTATTTCTAAGCCTATAAATACAAGACCTCTTTGAATTGATAGTTGAATAACTTGAACATTTAAAAGAGCTAAAAACGTGAGAGAACTGCATACAACAGAATAAGAAGAAAGTGTTCGTTCAATACGAAGGATTCAATAGCAAACATCTGCACAAGACTTAAACTCAAAGATCTTCATTCAAACATCAAAGCTTTATGTTTTGATAACTATTATAAGAGTTAGTCCTAGGTGTACTTTTGTAAGATATCTTATTGTATAAGATTCAAAGTCTCTTGCTTTTGTGCTTGAGCAACTTGTGAAGTCTCTTGCTTTTGTGCTTGAGCAAATTAGAGTAAGTCTCTTGCTTGTGTTCTTGAGCAAATAGTGTAAGTCTCTTGCTTATGTGCTTGAGCGTCAGTGAAGTCTCTTGCTTGTGTGCTTGAGCAAATTGTGTAATCTTTTGTGATTATAGTGAACTCTCTTGTTAAAGAACAAGGGGACTGGAGTACTCTCAAGTTGTGAGGGGAACCAGTATAAAATTTTTGTGTGTTCTCTCTCCCTCTCTCACCTTCTCAACCTTGCTTCTGACTATATTTTGTTGTTGTTAAGTTATCCACTGCAAAAATAGACTCTGATAGATTCTTTAATCTTGAAGAAATTTTTAAATCCTCAAAATACAATTCACCCCCCCTTCTTGTGTTTTTCTCACCTTCAATTGGTATCAGAGCTCCAGTTCTGATTGCTAATCACTTAACAGTGAAACAATAAAGATCCTGAAAAACACAATGTCTGGAAAAGCACCACTACCTATTGAAGATTTTGTAAACCTTAATTGGTGGAAACAAAAGATCTTTGGTGATTCAGAAGGAGAAGAAAGCAAAAATAAGGAAACATCGTCTGTGCAAGAAAAATTGTCCCAATCAAGTTATTGTCATAGTAGAATATAAGTTTATGTATATACACCAACCTTTTCAAAAGATCCTCCACAAACAACTATATCACCCCCTTCAAAGTATCAGGATTAGCTTTCAGGTCTTGAAACTAAACAAGATATTATTAGGTCAGAATCCATAGCAAGAAGATAGAGAAATCCAAAAAGTGCAATTTAAACCAAGTACTACCAAATAATCAATAATTTTGTCTCATTGCAACAGAAGAACCGAAAATTAATAAACATTTACAAGTTGCAAATAATATACTAGTAGTACTCAATTATAAACAACCTATACACTACATGAATCAAGATCTAAACCCCTATATCAATTGAACACTAAACACCATTACACATACGAAATTCTTTCAAGACATTTATCAAACAATTGGCAGATCCAAAACTGAAGCTATATCAATTGACAAAAACTATACAAACAAAATTTCTTTCAAGACATTTATCAAACAACTAGGCGATCCAAAACACCACACTCAATTTCAAACAACATATACTTAAATTCTCGCCAAATTTCTTTCAAGACAATCATCAAACAGTTTGGCAAATCCAAAACACAACATTCAATTTCAAAAAACACACTCAAATTCTCAGCAAAAATCATACAAAAGGAAAAAGAAACAAACCTTGCTCTTGGTAACAGAGTCATTGACATTGATAGCAGGGAACAAAAGAGTTTCATTAGCTTGCATCTGATAAAGCCTCTTAATAAAAGTAGTAGTTTCTTCAGAAACACAAACAAGTCTCTCCTTCATCTTACGAAAAAATTGGAATCAGAGAAATGGTTTACACAAGTTTTTCTACATATATCTCTATCTCTCTTGTTCCTTTATCATTCAAAAACTTATTTCCTAATTACCCTCACCGAACACCAATTCCAAACCCTAAAATTCAAATATAGGGTTTAATTTACCCAAAATTGAACGAATTAGTACCTGTGAAGAAAAATCTAAAAATTCTAGGGTTTTTCACCGGTCAATTTCAACAAAAAATCAAAAGAAAATAAAAACTGAAGAACACTTTACCTTACTTCGTTCAGATAAGTAAAATACTTTTTCTCTATCTTCTTCAGAGTCGAAACACTCTTTCTCTCTTTTGAAAGTCAATTCGCGGATTTGAGAAACGAACCATGGAGCAGTGAGGAGGTGGTTAAGAGATCGGGGGTGACGGTGGAGTAGGAGAGGAATCAGACGAAAGAGAGAATTGGAAATTGAGAGATCGGAGGTGACGGTGGAGTAGGAGAGGTGACGGTGGACGAAATTGATCGCAGTTTCAGATCGATTTTCGGAGATTGGGAGCGGTTTTGCCGTTTGGGATTGAGGTTCGAGAGAGAGCGCGTTTCTCTTAAACCGTAGGGTTGGGGAGAGTTTCTTTCGTTGATTCCTTTTTTTCTTTTATTTAATTAATTAATGAATTTAATTATTTATATTTATTTATTTTGAAAAAAGAAATGGTGTTTCTGATTAATATAAAAATTTATTTAAAGTCAATTTTGTAACTTGAAATTAACCACAAATACAGTTTGTAGTGAAATGGTGGTAGCAAATCAGTCAGAAACAAATTGAAAAAAAGTGCCTATAATGACAGAAATAACCTGTTACTATTGGGTCTAGTGAAAAAGGTAAAGGCTGATGGTATATGACACTTATACCAATAGTCTTTTAACTGTCTGTGGGTATATGTTGTCTATACCAACGGTTTTAGTTGTTGTCACTATAAGCAGCCGTTGGTATATGGCAAATTTCTTGTAGTGAGAGATCTCAACCAGTGCTAACAACGATGAAAACTTCATTAATGGAATGATCAGTCAAGTCAAAGGAATCTATGACTCCTTGTTGACAAGTGATGATAGCAATGAACATGATCAAAAGTTGACTCCTTGATTCAACAATATGAATTGTTCATCATGGAAGAAGAGGAAGACATTGAACCTATGTTTATAAGATTTAAAAATCTTATAGATGAACTCAAAGCTATAGACAGAAACTATAGTGAGACTGATCTGATATTGAAGATTCTCATAAGTCTACCTCATGAATGGGATCTTGTGACTACCAGAATTGAGGAAACGAATAACATTGACAAAATGTGTCTTCTATCGTTAATAAGCTATCTCAGAATTCATGAAGAAGTTCTACAAGCTAAAAGAGAGAAAAAGGTCAATTATGTTAAGGAAAGAAGGTATTTATCTAAAGAAGCTCAAGAAAAGTAAAATGATAAATACCATGAAAGATCTACGAAAAAGTGTCAAAGATGAAATATATCAAAGAGCAAGGGAAAATCTGTAAAAAGTCAAAGCTCTACATTGGAAAAGCTAGATAAATTTTTCAGTGAAGAATCTGAAGAAGAAAAAATCCTTGCACTAATGGCCAATGAAGACCACTCAGATTCGGGAGATGAATCAGAACTAGAATCAGAAGAACTTGGACAGGTAATAAATTATTTATCCATAAATCAACTTCGTGGAGTATGCGTTAGAATTTTGTCCAAACTCTTTACAACTTCACAGAAGTATAAGAAATTGAAAGATGATTTTAATCAACTCAGTGATCAATCAAAAAGGTTTGAATCCTTGTATAAAGATTCTTTAAGCAAAATAAAGGATTGTAAAAATGTTTGCACTAAGCGCTATGAATCTCAAAAAGAATATGAAAATGTCTCTAAAACAATTGATAACAAGAACACTGAGCAAAGAGAAATATCTTTCAAGGTTCCTCATCTCTATTTTATCTTCACGCCTGAAAGAACCAATCTGATTGCAATGCCTTCTGAGATAATCCGTGATTCCAGAGGTTTAGGTTGGAAAGAGTCAGATTCTAAGTTTGAAAACTTAACTAATCTGAATCTTTCAGAACCATCAACTTCTGGAGTTATGGAACATACGTGTCTTAAAAATGAGACCCAACTCTATTATAAGTCTAGTACTTGCCATAAGATCTTTGAAATCTCAGAGGTTACTCAAAAGACAGATTGTTCTGAAACTAACCCAAGAGGACCCATCAGAAAATGGGTACCAAAAGATAAGATTGTGTTTATTTCAGGACATCCATCAAGAGACAAGGAAATTTCCAGCTCATGGAGGCATATACTGTGTAAAGGACAAAGAGCTATGAAGAATCAATATATAATGTAGGAGATGATGAAGAGTTTGAAAATGACTTAGGAGATGATGAATTTATGTCTTACTATACTCAAGACGATTGTGATACATCATGGTGGGATGATGATCTCAATCATGACTAGTAGGGATGCTCTGGAAAGAGGACACAACCATTCATAATCTCTACCTCATTAAAATCTGAATGGTAAAAGATGAAAAAGTGCCTCAGTGTCCTCACATATTGTTGGTGTTTTGTATGTTGGCCTCATTTTGCAAAAACAAGTTCAAGCAAGATGTTGGACCAGATGCCGTAGCATGTGGGTACAACATCTGTCATGCCGGTAATTAATGTTCTATATTGCGCGCCATATCTTTAAAGATTCTCTGAAGCAATATTTTCGCATTACTGCTTATCAAGACGCACGTTTTTAAACAAGGGTTTATAAGGCGGCTGCACCAAGAGATACTTTCCAGAAGATGCTACGCCATTTATGGAAACAAGTGATTCTTTCCATTTCATGTATGCTGGACTTTGCAAAAGGACAGCTGAAGATTAATGCCCAAAATGAAGACCTAGCCCATGCTAACTCAGGTCATATAAATATGTGAACACTAAAACCTAAAAGATTACTGAAGCCGTATTTTAAGAATATAGTTTTAGGGTTTGAGTCTTGTTTATTGTAAGCCTTTCTTGTGGATTCTATAACACAAGCTTAGGCTTGTTTTTGGTTCGTATTTTGTGAAACATCTCCCAAGATTTTAAGCACGGAGACTGTTTGTTGTTTGGTAAGTGAAATGGCACTGTTTGTCCAACTGTTATAATCACAAGGTTTGTGATAGAAAGGAAGTGAGACGGGGTCTCAAACTTAGGAGTTCCTAGGTTGAGTTAGCACGGGTAGAGTCTAGGTGATAAGTCGTAAACTTGTATGTTTGCTGTGGGCTTAGAACTAGATCTATTATAGTGGATTCCTTCCTGGCTTGGTAGCCCCCAGAGTAGGTCGTTGTTTACGCCGAACTGGGTTAACAATTCTCTGTGTTATTTACTTCATTGTCTGTTGCTTTTACTTGTTGATTATATTCTACTGTGGACATACGCTAGAGCATTTGTCTTAGCTTTACAACTGATTACGTACGACAATTGCTATAGCTTCTGTCTTAACATCTGTCACCAGTAGGTGCCAGAATTTCAATTGGCATCAGAGCAGGCACCCTGTTCTGCGTGGGTGAGGACCAGGGAAGTTACACTCTGGCATAATGAACAAGGATGGTGGCTATGTCAACAGACCTCCACTTCTGGATGGATCAAACTATGATTACTGGAAAGCCAAAATGGTGGCGTTTATCAAATCACTTGATAGCAAATCTTGGAAGGCTATCCTAACGGCATGGGAACATCCAGTGATACGTGACAAAGATGGTAATACTACAAGTGAACTAAAACCAGCTGGTTATGCCTTCAAAGTAAACCTAGCTTCAATTAGGTCTTTTGAGGGTTATAACGTGGCCTGGTTCATGGTTTTGAAAAAAAAGATGTTTAGGCTCAAAATTCTGTTTTAACCCACCCACTTCTTTGATGTCCTTCATTCCTACATCCAATTAATTCATCAGACATGCTTTGGTTGACAAAATGATTTCTTTTGACAATGATGTTTGAGGTTGACGCTTTGGTCGAAGCCTTGATGAGATTCTTGAAGTGACAGTCACTTTTCATTCACAAGCTTGGTTGCATAATTTTGCTCTTAATCCCTTATTTTTGCATGGACCAATTTTTGGATTTTATGGACCATCGGGATGCCCTGAATTTTGCCTAAGTCTTTTT
The DNA here is from genome assembly GCA_951799995.1 of Trifolium subterraneum. Taxonomy (NCBI): domain Eukaryota; kingdom Viridiplantae; phylum Streptophyta; class Magnoliopsida; order Fabales; family Fabaceae; genus Trifolium; species Trifolium subterraneum. Next base: position 7,701,138 of record OX637466.1, on the reverse strand, counting down.
ACCTAGCGGGCTTTTTGTTGTTGTTTTTGTTTGTGTTTTTTTTTGGTGTAGGATGTTTGTGACTGTCACATGCTATTGTGAGTTTTGTCTACTCATGACTTCTTGTATCTCAGACTGATTGATCCTCTTGTATTGGGATGTGTCATTGAATTATTGAAAGACTACCCTGCCCCGGGTAAAGATTAAGGGTTTTTTTTTTTATAGAAAGAACACCAACTTCTGGCTCAAAGGGGTTGACTACGGATTATCTCCTTATCTCTCCAGTGTTTGGGAAGTGAAACAATGCCTTACATCATCAACCGGGTCTTACTAATGAAAGCACATATCAGTAATTTTAAACATTTAATTTACATCATTCTCCCCTCAAGTTTGAAAAGTAAAATAGAAAAAATATTGCCGTTTATGATGGCACAAGAAAAGAGTGAATACGAATGGATGGATTCCAAAATATGCATGGTCATTGTTCAAAAACATTAATTAAAAGATACAACTTTAAAATGCAAATAAATGCTTGGCAAGAAAGAAATTGTAATTGAAAATAAAAGGCCTAGCGATCCTAGGGACAAACTTCTTGATAATCTTGAAAATGACGAAGGACCCATGATTAAGCAGAGGACGAACTTTGAACATTAGGGTTCTCATCCTTGAAAGATAGCACGTTGTTGCGGATTAAATCCTGAACAGCTTTCTTGAGAGGATAGCAACGCTCTACATCATGGCCAGGGGCCCCTTGATGGAAGATACAAGTTAAATCACTGCGGTACCAGGGAGGCAGTACTGCTGGCACAGGGGGAGGTGGTCTCGTCTGGACAAAATTTTTAGCAAGTAAAGCGGGGAGTAGGTCGGCATATTTCACGGGTATGGGGTCAAATGGTTGACTTTTCTGAGCACGGTTATGATTGAATGATTGTTGGGGAGATGGTAGGTGATGAGATTGTGGGTATTGTGTTGGTAATGCTATGGCTGCAATATGTGGATAAGCTGGGTTTTTCAAATGAGGTCCTCCCTGAGCCACCATGCCAACTTCAAATTCTTGCTTCTCTGAAAAGTTGTTGCCATATCTCTTGGCGGTACTAGTCAGAGCTTTCTCTCTTGTCAACCGTCCCTGACGGACTCCTTCTTCTAAGCACATTCCCATTTCCACCATTTTGGTGAAGCTTCTTGACACGATACCAACCATTTTCTCATAGAAGAATGGGCTCAGAGTATGCAAAAATAGCTTACACAATTCTTTCTCTTCCACCGGAGGACGAATCTGAGCAGCAAGCTCCCTCCACCTTTGAGCATACTCCTTAAAAGACTCCCTATCTTTCTGTGTCAAGGCTCGTAACTCATCCCTATCAGGGGCCAGATATGAATTGTAATTGTACTGCCTGATGAAAGCACTGGCCAAATCATTAAAGGAACTGACATTAGCCCTATCAAGGTCCATATACCACCTCAAAGCTGCGCCGGTAAGACTGTCTTGAAAATAATGGATCAGCAACTTGTCATTACTGGTTTGAGTAGACATCTTTCTGGCATACATTATCAAGTGAGCCTTGGGACAAGTGTTCCCCTTATATTTCTCAAAATCTGGGACCTTAAACTTATGTGGGACCACGACATCAGGGACCAAGCAGAGTTCATGAGCATCCTGGCCAAACAAGTCTTTTCCTCTAAGAGCCCTAATCTCTTTCTGCATCTCATCATACTTGATTTGTAAGTCATCCATCCTATCATAACCTCCTACACTTTCAGCATGAAAGATGGGCATCTGAGTTTGCTGGATAGTATGAACCAAAGGTGCAGACACAAATGCTGTAACCTGAGGAAGTGTATTGCCGAGCTGGGGAATAGGCACTGTCGATTGGACATGGGGAATCTCTGATATTACAGGACGTGATTCTGCCCCAAGAAAGCCGACTGGCATGCCCCACGGGTAACCTTCAGGCATGACAAACTGAGGAGCGCCAAGAGGCGCAAATGCAATAGGAGGAGATACAAGAGCATTACTAGACTGTGGTGCTGGTGCAGACACCTGATTCTGGGTAGCCATCAAAGATGCCACCATGCTAGTCAACTTCTCAATTTCTGCCTGCATGGTTGTCACCTGTTCCCGGAGCATATGATTTTCTTCCTCAAAATTACTCATCTTGTTTCTCAACCTGAACCGAGTATTGTAGACACGAGTTGGTTTGTACTGAATACGCCGAGCCACTTTTTACTGAGGTAGAGAGAACAGGAAAATATGAGACTTGAGTTGGGAAACTTATGAATGTAGTATGATGCATGATGTGTTTATGCTAAAATATGCAATGTGTTTTTTTGGTTGTCGAAGGACTTATCCCAAATTGGTTGTAAACATTTAGATATGGATTTTGTTAGGAGAAAAGAAGATGAAAAGAGAAAGATTTATTATGTGTCTTTTGAAATGAATATTCTCTACAATGTTTACAAAAAAAAATTTGTTTAAGTCCTTCGACATTGGATGAATAAAAATTTATGAATGAGTGCATGCATGCATTATGCGGAAAACATGGTGGGGTTAAAGTATAATGTTGGAGTCAAAGGTGAGACCCTCCCATATGGTATGTACTAGGGTTCATATGTACCTGCATCACGGGTTCTAATAAGTTCCCAAAGTCATCGACCGTCTTTCGAACATCACCGGCTTACGGAACTAATTCCCGGTCCAATAATATTCTCAAAACAATCTCGTTTGAGTGTAGTCTCGCGTATCGACTAATCCCAAGACCATTCTTGGTTAGCCACCGCACTACGCCCTAAAAGGCCAAGATGGGTTAATGTGATTCTAAGGTTCTCAGCTTCTCGGGACACTCACATTGATAAGTAATAACGCCGACACGACTATTCATGTCAACAGAGTACTACTATCATGAGGCCTCCACTGAGCGGGATTATATCACATGCATCGGGGTCTAAGACTATTCTTAGCCCGATACTTTGATTATACCCCATCCTATCTTATTGTTTCCCTCAAGCCCGGGTTAGGACTTATCTCACCACTCAAAGTAAACCCCAAATATATACACATATTTACAATAAAAAGAAAAGAAGCGTGAAGATAATAATTTAAACAAGTTAGGTTCAACCCGCTTGGTTGTCCCCAGTGAAGTCGCCATTTCTGTCGCGGTGATTTTGGGATGTCGAGTTATTAATTAACTTCGAATCGCAATTTAATATTCCACCACCGATCTTTAATTTATCCGAGGGAAAGGGAAAAAGTTCGAAAAAACCCTATTTTTTAGAGAACAAGGTTCGGGGGTTGGTTATACGAAGGGAAGGTATTAGCACCCTAAGTATCTATAGTACTCTATAGGAACCTCTTGTTTTTATTCTATCTATGCGCTTTATTTTAATTATTTGTAAAAAATGTATAAGTATGAGAATTAAAGTGATGATAAAAATGCTTAAATGATGGAAAAGGAAAAAATGTTTTTGTTGATTTTATTGATTGAAGAGATAAATCTCATGCCTACGTACCCGAGGGATCAAACCACCGTAGTTCGGGGTAAAAAGACGAGTAAATTTGTTTGTTTTGATTTTAAGGTTTTGAAAATGGTTTTAAAATACCAAAAGCCAAAAGTGGCAAAATGTGAGTTTGATTGATGTTAATTTATGAAAGAAAGTCTATACGATTAAATTGATTAAAATTTTGATTATGAAAATAAAACGCGGACACTTGGTTTAAAATCCAAGGTTTGTTGAGAAAATGTTTTGAGTGATAAAATACACTTGGTTTAAAATCCAAGGTTTATGCATGATTAATGATGTATGAATGAAACAAATGTACTTGGTTTAAAATCCAAGTTTTAGGCGAGAAAAAAGGAACACTTGGGTTAAAGTCCAAGGTTTTAACGATAAAAGAAGCCATTGGTTTAAAGTCCAAGGCACTCGGTTTAAAAATCCGAGTTTGCGATAAAAAGACTCTTGGGTTAAAATCCAAGGTTTTCACGATAAAAGACGCCGTTGGTTTAAATTCCAAGGCACTTGGTTTAAAATCCAAGTTCGCGGTAAAAAGACTCTTGGGTTAAAATCCAAGGTTTTCGCGATAAAAAGAAACGTTTGGTTTAAAGTCCAAAGTTTGAAGAATGCATGATGACAAGATATTTTTTATGCTTGATGATGTTTGAAAATGAATTATGTTGACTTTTTTTGAAAGAGGTTTTGACCTCATTTTTTTGAGAATAAAATGACTAACTATTTTAAATGCAATGTTGGGTTCCAAATTAAAAGGTAGCGCTAAAAGAATAATAACGTCGCAATAGGCAAAATAAGCGCGAAGACGATCCGTAATGATATTTTGATCAAAACGGTGTCTTTCCCCTCGGAATTAAATATGCTAACGATTTTGCGGAAAGCGATAAATAAATATGCATGAGATGCGATTTTTCATTTATAGTGTACATTTGTTCCTAATTACAATCTAAAATATTTGCAAGGAAAAAATAAATATGAGATGAATGCAAGGGATGCTATGCAATTTAATTTAAATTTACATCAAGTCCTAAAAAATACAATCTAATGTCTTTACAATGCAATAAATAAATAATTAATTATGCAAAAATAAAATAAAAAACAGAAGGGGGTGCAAATATCAATTAAAACATAAAGGGGGTGCAAAAAGCAACTCTGGGCCCAAGCCCAGCTGGGGGCATGGCCCAGAGGGGGGGGTGCGTGAAGATTTTTACGAAAATCAGATCAGAGCCGTCTGATTGATCAGACAGCTCTGATCTGATCACAGGCAAATAGAATCGTGAACGTATGATCAGAATCAGAGGGGTCATAGGCGCGGGTACACAATTAAAGGCATGGGCTAGCATGTACAGGATCAGGGAAGGGGTATATAAGGAAAACCCTAAAAAAACAGAATCACTTTCTTCTCTCTTCCTCACTCACCGCCGCTGGTGATCTCTCTTTCTCCTTCGGCCATTTTCTTTCTTTTCTCTCTCAAACCCGCCGTCAACTCATTCTTCTTCTCTCATCTCTCTGTTTTCATTTTCTTTCAAAAACTTCATTGTTTCAAAAATTCCCTAACACCAAACCCAACCAAATCATATGCCCAACCCAAATCTAACCAGAAATAAACAAATAAGTTGAACAACCTTCCAGATCGAAGGGAAAAAACAAAACAGATTTGAAGAAAAAAAAAAAGAACAACCACCTCTCGTATTTGTTTTTGCGGATTTGATTCTGATGATTTCTAATCTCTTCTTCTTTGTTCTTCTTCTTTTTCGTTTTGGTTCTCTGCGTTTCGGTTCTGGTGTTCGATTTGGTTTGTGATTGAATCGGTTCAGATTTTCTGGATTTCGATTTGATTCTGGTTTCCGATTTTCGTTTTGTTTCTGATTTGATCTGAGAAAGAAGGATTTCGGGTTTGATTCGAAGAACAGTGGGGTGATGATAATTTTGTTTGTGGGTTCTGGGTTTTTAATTGAAGATTGATAGTGTTTGATTCTCCTGGATTTTTGATTGATGATGGATGATGATTGATGATGAAGATGGATTTGGTTTTCTGTTGATTTGTTTTTGATTTTTGGTCTGGAAAAGAGAAGGTTTGTTTCTGGGAATTTGATGGATGAATGTTAGTAATGGTGATGAACAATGATGAACGGATGATTCTGATTATGGTTATGATTTTGATTATTTTTGTTTTTCTTTTTTTTTGATTTTTGATTGGAAGAAGAGGAAGTTCTTCCTGCGGCTGATGAATTTTCTCCGTACTGACTTGGAAACTGTGCACAGTATAAATACTGTGTCAGACCCTAGGGTTTCTGCAGATGAAAAATACCACATTTGGACAAAATTGCCCCTTTGGGCCTGGACAAAAAAACCTGATCTGGACCTCTTTAAAAAACACCAAAAATGGAAAAATACACAAATAAAAATGGAAAATTAAAATAGTAATGTATATAATAATAATAAATACGAAAATAAAAAAAAATAATAATATAAAAGACAAGAAATAAAAAATAATGATAAAAGGAAAATAAAATGTAACCAAATGAGGTATTTTAAAATACCTCTCTGCCGAAATTTCGTCAGAAATGAACAAAGAAAAATCTGTCGTAAAAAGACGCTTAAAAACGACTGGTCAAAAAATGGGGTATGACAAGGATGATCAAACAGTGCTCAGTGGCTAAGGAAGCATGGGATATTCTAATGACTACACATGAAGGCACTGCTAAGGTGAAGAATTCAAGGCTACAGCTTCTGACCGTAAAATTTGAGAATCTAATGATGGGTGAAGATCAATTTGTTCATGACTTCCACATGACCATTCTAGACTTTGCAAACAACTTTGATGCTCTAGGTGAAAAGCTAAGCGAGGAAATAATGGTAAGAAAAATGCTTAGATCTCTTCCTAAGATGTTTGATATGAAAGTCACTACCATAGAAGAAGTACATGATATAGGAGAGATGAAACTTGAAAATTTGGTGGGTTCATTGCTAACCTATGAGCTGGCTGCTAAAGAGAAAACCGAGAAGAGGAAGAAGAGTATAGCTCTTGTAACCAACACCACTGAAAGTGAGGAAGTAGAAAATGGTTTTGAAACTGATGAAAATTTATCTGAAACTGTGGCACATCTAGGCAGACAGTTCAACAGAATATTAAAGAAGATGGATGGAAGAGGCAGGACAAATGCTAAAGGCAATTTCTCTGATAATAACAGAAAGTTTAATGGTGTAAGAAAATACAGACCTGAGGAAAAGGCCAGTACTGGAAAAGGTGTTCAATGTCATGAATGTGAAGGCCATGGACATATTAGAGCTGAATGTCCAACATTCCTGAAGAAACAGAAGAAGGTTATGGCTGTCACTTGGTCTGATGAAGATGACTCTGAGGATGATGACTACTCTGAGTCTGCAAATCACATTACTGCACTTACTGGAATTATTGAATCTGAATCAGATGATGAAGAATTGACCTTTGATGAGTTGCGTCATATAAAGCACTGAGTCAGAAGAGTGAAAAGGTTTGTCAACAGCAACAAAACACTATAAGTAAATTGCAAGCTGAGAAGCTGAAGCATCAGACTCAAATATCTCAACTCACAAAGCAGCTACAATCTGAGAAGGCAAAGCATCTGTCCGAGGCTTCTGCTCTTAGAGATGAGGTAACCACATTGAACTATCAGCTGACTAGTTTAAATAAATAGCTTAGACTGCTAAATAATGGAACTGAAAGATTAGATATACTGGTTGAGGGTCAAGTTGCTGGGAAACCTAAGGGTATTGGAGTAGAATATAATTATCCTAAAAAGAAAAATGCTACTTCTACTAGTACATTTGTTCCTGCTAAAGACACTTATGATCCTATTGAAACCAGACATATGCCACAGCATGTTCAACAACATCAGTCTGCCAAAATCATTCCTAAACCTAAGGGATGGATCTGTCATTATTGTGGTAGAAGAGGTCACATCAGACCTTTCTGTTTTAGATTATATGGGTTTCCAAGATGGTATAGTAATCCCAGGTACGAATCCGATTCAAGCAATACAAAGAAGGAATGGAAACCAAAGGCAAATGATGTTGCTCACATAGCTCATACATCTCTGAGAGTTTCGTCCAGAAATGATTGGTACTTTGATAGTGGTTGCTCAAGACACATGACTGGTGTTGAAAGTTATCTAACCAATGTTAAAGCTTACACTACTAGTTATGTTACTTTAGGTGATGGAGCCAAAGGTCAGATCAAAGGCATTGGAAGTCTCATTACAAATGGGTTTCCTAAGCTTGAGAATGTTCTTTTGGTGGAAGGATTGACTGCAAATCTCATAAGCATCAGTCAATTGTGTGATCAAGGAATGAAGGTGAACTTCACGAAATCTGAATGCACTGTCACAACTGAAGATGGTGAATCTGTTATGAAAGGAGTCAGGTCTAAAGATAACTGCTATTTATGGATTTTTGAAGAAAGTGCTCAAATTTCCTCCTGTTTCATCACTAGAGAAGATGAAGTCAAGTTATGGCATCAAAAGATGGGTCATCTTAATTTAAGGAGTATGAAGAAAGTCATAGCTGAAGATGCAGTAAAAGGAGTACCTAAACTGAAGATTGAAGAAGGAAACATATGTGGTGAATGTCAAATTGGGAAGCAGACAAAGATGTCACACCCGAAGCTGCAGCATCTGACTACTTCAAAGGTGCTTGAATTACTACATATGGACTTAATGGGGCCTATGCAGGTTGAAAGTCTAGGAGGAAAGAGATATGCTTTTGTTGTTATAGATGACTACTCAAGATTCACATGGATCAACTTTCTCAGAGAAAAGTCAGACACCTTTTGTGCTTTCAAGGATTTGTGTAAACAACTTCAAAGAGAAAAAGATAGTGTCATTGTCAGAATAAGGAGTGACCACGGTAGAGAATTTGAAAACTCAAGATTCTTTGAGTTTTGCACTGCTGAAGGAATAGGACATGAATTTTCTTCACCTATTACACCTCAACAAAATGGTGTAGTTGAAAGGAAGAACAGAACTATACAAGAATGTGCTCGTGTCATGCTACACTCAAAGAAACTGCCTCAACACTTTTGGGCTGAAGCTATGAATACAACATGTTACATTCTCAATCGTGTCACTTTAAGAGCTGGAACAACTAACACCTTATATGAATTGTGGAAAGGAAGAAAACCTACTATCAAGTATTTTCATGTATTTGGAAGTAAGTGTTACATTCTGATAGATAGAGAACAAAGGAGGAAGATGGATCCAAAGAGTGATGAAGGTATATTCTTGGGCTACTCTACTAACAGCAGAGCCTACAGAGTGTATAACTCCATAACTCAAGTGATGATGGAATCAATGAATGTTGTGATAAATGATGTACCATCTGACGCTAAGACAGATGAAAGTCCAGATGCTGAAGCATTTGAATTCCAGCCTGAAGAAACTGCTAGTATAGAAGAGTTTGAGGTAACGCCTGATAGTCCTATCACTAATGATACTATTGCTCCAGTTAGTAAAGGACCATCTATCAGATTCCAGAAAAATCATCCCAAGGACCTGATCATAGGCAATCCAGATGAAGGTATCACCACAAGAAGAAACCAAGATATAATCTCTAACTCTTGCTTTGTGTCGAAAATAGAACCAAAGAATATCAAAGAGGCTCTCACGGACAATTATTGGATCACTGCCATGCAAGAAGAGTTGAACCAGTTTGAAAGAAGTGAGGTTTGGGATCTAGTTCCTATACCAAAAGGGTTGAATGTAATAGGTACTAAATGGGTTTATAAAAATAAATCTGATGAAAATGGAACTATTACTAAATGGGTTTAGACTTTGATGAGACCTTCGCCCCAGTTGCTAGATTAGAATCTATACGGATGTTACTTGGTGTTGCATGTATTCTGAAATTTAAACTGTTTCAGATGGATGTTAAGAGTGCGTTTCTCATTGGATACTTAAATGAAGAGGTGTATGTGGAACAACCAAAAGGCTTTGTGAATCCGGATCTCCTTGATCATGTCTACAAGTTGAAGAAAGCTTTATATGGGTTGAAACAAGCTCCTAGAGCTTGGTATGAGAGATTGACTGAATTTCTAGTCAATCATGGATACAGGAAAGGAGGACACGATAAAACTCTGTTTGTAAAAGAAGAACATGGTAAATTAATGATAGCACAAATTTACGTTGATGATATAGTGTTTGGTGGAATGTCAAGTCAGATGGTGGAGCATTTTATCAAACAGATGCAGTCAGAGTTTGAGATGAGTTTAGTTGGCGAATTAACATTTTTCCTTGGACTTCAAGTTAAGCAAATGGATGAGACAATATTTATCTCTCAGAGTAAGTATGCAAAAAATATTGTCAAGAAGTTTGGAATGGACACCGCTACTCACAAAAGAACTCCAGCACCTACTCATTTGAAGCTGACAAAAGATGAGAAGGGTGTTAGTGTTGATCAGAGTCTCTATTGAAGTATGATAGGGAGTCTCTTATATCTTACAGCTAGTAGACCTGATATTAGCTTTGCAGTGGGTGTGTGTGCAAGATACCAAGCTGATCCAATGATGAGTCACTTAACACAAGTGAAAAGAATCCTCAAGTATATTAGTGGCACATGTGACTACGGCATGATGTACTCACAAAGTGACAATTCTCAACTCATTGGATATTGTGATGCAGATTGGGCTGGCAGTGCTGATGACAGAAAAAGCACTTCTGGTGGTTGTTTCTTCTTGGGAGAGAATTTGATATCATGGTTTAGTAAGAAACAGAACTGTGTGTCTCTCTCAACTGCTGAAGCTGAATACATTGCAGCTGGGAGTAGTTGTTCACAACTTGTCTGGATAAGACAGATGCTGAGGGAGTATAATGTTGAGCAAGATGCTATGGCATTGTATTGTGATAATCTGAGTGCAATCAATATTTCAAAAAATCCTATACAACACAGTAGGACAAAGCACATAGACATTCGTCATCATTTTATCAGAGATTTAGTAGAAGAGAATGTGGTGGTTTTGAAACATGTTGCTACTGAAGAACAGCTCGCTGATATATTCACAAAAGCTCTAGATGCTAACCAATTTGAGAAGCTAAGGGGTAAATTGGGAATATGTCTATATGAATTGTAGCAATTATTGAGGTGGCGTGCGCTGAATTGTTTCTCTTCCCTCCATTCAGTGGTGCACGCGAATTTAGGAAGGCAAATACAAACTTCCCATAACTACTCACACTATCAACTCCCTACTTCACGCTATACTCATTCTAAAACCAAAAACCTTTCCTATTCAAATTCTGAACTTCTTCTCTCACTTGCAACCTCTAACGTCTACCTTCTCCAAAATCCTCAATCTCACCATGTCTACACCAACTAAAATTCCTACTCAAGAAGACTCTATCTCTGCTACTCCTTCGAAATCTACCCGTTCAAAGACCAAGGAACAATCAACTGCTGTAATTGTTCAAGCAACTCCTCTCGATTCTGTGCATGCATCGGAAGTAGAATCGCGGATGACTCGATCAAAGAGTGTGATCAAGAAGGAAAAGGTCTCCAAATCTCCTGCTGCATCAAAGAAAAGTACAAAATCAAAGCCAAAGAGGAAGCGAGGTGAATCAACGACAACAATCGGTCTCACTATGTCCGATTTGTATCATTCTGACAATCCGTTCAAATTGCGTGATGTCGTGACCGAAGTTGGCGCTTCTGGCCATGATTCAAAAGGTAATAATGCTATACCCTCTGCTCCTGTTGTTGATGAACCAAATGTTGTTGAAAAATATGTTGAATCGGAAGATCTAGGTGAAACTGAACCAACTGAAACCCTAGGTAATTTTGATTTAGAAAAGGAAACGGATACTGGTATTGTTAGTAAGGATGATGCTGGTGTTGTTGAGGAAAATCCTAGTGATAAGACTAAGAAGACTAGGACTGATGTTGAAACAACTAAAAATTCTGGTGATATTGAAAATTTAGGGAAAACTAGTTTGGTTGAAACCCTAGAAACTGCTAAGGTGAATACTGTGAGGAATTCTGAGATTATTTCTGATGTTGATAACTCTGGCGTTAAGAAAAACCCTAGTGATGTGCTTGATGAAACTAGGAAGCTTGTTGAAGAAGTGGTGACATGTGTTGATGAGGCTGACCCTGTAGCCGAGTCTGATGTTGTGCCAGATGCTAAAGCATCTTTGGACCAACAGGTTCTTAATCCTGATAATGTTGCAGAAGCTTGTTCTGATTCTGGTTTTAGTAGTGGTAAGGCTGATGAAACAGGTACTGGTAGTAAGAAAGGTGATCAGGATAGTGAGATTAACAAAGCTGTTCAGTCTGACAAGAGTGAAGAAACAAGAAGTGGTGAGGATGATGAAGGTGTTATTGGATCTGGTAATAAAGAGAAGTCTGTTAGTGAAAGAAAAGACTCCTCTACTGAGTCCTCAGAAGAAGAGAGTGGCTCCACTGAAGAAGCTGAGTCTGATGTGAATAAGGTGATTGATGTTGATGAAGAGAGGTCTAAGTCTCCTCCTCTGGTGTAAACTTATGGTGCTGGTGTAGCAAAAAGGCAAAGGAGAAATTCTGGTAAAGCTATACCATCTGTCTCCAAGTCCCCTGTTGTAGAGTCTGTCAAGAAAACTGTTAAGAAACCAATGTATGGACCTCCTAGACCTAGGAGTAAATTTGAAACACCTGTTGTCCAGAAGAAACAATTAAAAAAGAAAGTTGTTGACAATGATTCTGATTATGAAGTTGAGAAGTCTATGACTAAAGGTGAAGCATCTGGTGGAGCCTCAGTTGGCAGGAAAAGTCTGGGTGGCAGAAAGGTACCAGCTAATGCACCTGAGGTCCCTATTGATAACATTTCTTTTCATCTTGCTAGTTGTGTAGGGAAATGGAAGTATGTTGTTCAGAGAAGGGTTACTTTGGAGAGAGAACTTGGAAAAGAGGCCCTGGAGTGTTCTGATATTGTGAGCTTGATTGAGGAAGTTGGTTTGATGAAGACGGTGTGGGGATTGGGAGATTGTTTTGAACAGCTGGTCAGAGAGTTCATTGTGAACGTCCCTAAGGATTATGATAACCCCCAAAGTCCTGAGTACCATAAGGTTTTTGTTCGTGGTCTGCTGGTTAATTTTTCTCCTTCCATCATTAATGAGTTTCTGGGAAGGCATGATGCTAGAGCCCCTGAAGTGGAGTTGACTGATGGTGAATTGGCCAAGGCCATTACCAATGGTCATGTGAAGCAATGGCCTAAGGGAAAGAAGGTGTCTTCCAGCAAACTGTCTGTGAAGTTTGCATGTTTGAACAAAATTGGTACTGTGAATTGGGTGCCCACTGTGCACACCTCTGACATTTCTACTGACTTGGCACGTCTGATTTACACCATTGGATCCAAGGTCAAGTATGATTATGGCACATATATTTTTAATCAAACTTTGACGCATGCTGACAGTATGGCCATCAAGAAGCCTATTGCTTTTCCATCCTTGCTATGTGGTATTATTTTGAGTCAACAACCAGGTATTCTGAGTAGTTCTGATTTCCCAATGAAGAGGAAAGTTCCTTTGATTCTGCACAGTAAGCTGTTTGAAGGGACACATGCTCCAGACATTGCTACAACATCTGTCCAGAGGTCATCTGCTGCACTGACTAGGAAGGATATGATTGCAGAGCTGAAAGCTACCTGCAAAGGGTTAGAGGACCATAAGTTGAAGCTGGAAGCTGTTATCCAGGCCCTGGAGCTTGAAGAAGCTGGTGCTGGAAATAATGATGTTGATGATGGTGGTGAACCTGTGATAGAGGGCTCTGATGAAAGCCTCTCTGAATGATGTCGTTGATCCTGTGTTTTTCTGCTCTTATTGTTTTTCTTTTTCTGTCTGTACTTTGAGGGCTATGCCCAGGATGTTTTGTGCACTTACATGTGTTGCTACTCTGATGGTCTGTAATAATGCACCTCTGCTATGTTGCTACTTCTATTTTCTTCCAACTATGCATGAAGTATTATGTTTGTCAAAATTATGGCTAAAAAGGGGGAGTAGTATCTGTTCTGTTCGTGATAATGCTGTGACATATGATACATCATCTGTCTGTTCATGTGTGTGCTATGTTTGAGGGGGAGCAAGTATGCTATATCTGTATGTGTATGTTTGTTCTGTTGAGGGGGGGTATTCTCTACTGTGATGTATGCATGAACTCAGGGGGAGTAATCTACTTTTGTTGTGATGCATGTTTTGTGTGACAGATGCCATTCCAAATGCTAAGGCATCTTGTCTGTTTCAAAGGAATCCACTGTTACTTGATATCTGAGAATTTATTTTTCTCAGTGTTGTAGGAATTTATTTTTCCTATGGTGATTCATATCTGTGGGAATTTATTTTTCCCTGGTTAAACTGTATGGCGCTTATGTGTGAGAGTTTATTTCTCTCCTATCTTGTATCCTTATGAGGCTAAGTTGTGTATTTCCGCTGTTGCATGCCTCTGATGCTGCTTGTTCATTATTTCTCACTTGAAGACCTCTTTTGAAAATAATGTGACAATGTATTATCTTCTTTCTTAGCTATGTGTTTGCGTTGACTTGAAGGAAGGTATGTACTGCATCTCTCCAGAACTGGTCTTAGTTTGTTTTAGCCAAAATTTGCCAAAGGGGGAGATTGTTGGTGTTTTGTATGTTGGCCTCATTTTGCAAAAACAAGTTCAAGCAAGATGTTGGACCAGATACCGTAGCATGTGGGTACAACATCTGTCATGCCGGTAATTAATGTTCTATATTGCGCGCCATATCTTTGAAGATTCTCTGAAGCAATATTTTCGCCTTACTGCTTATCAAGACGCACGTTTTTAAACAAGGGTTTATAAGGCGGCTGCACCAAGAGATACTTTCCAGAAGATGTTACACCATTTATGGAAACAAGTGATTCTTTCCATTTCATGTATGCTGGACTTTGCAAAAGGACAGCTGAAGATTAAAGCCCAAAATGAAGACCTAGCCCATGCTAACTCAGGTCATATAAATATGTGAAGACTAAAACCTAAAAGATTACTGAAGCCGTATTTTAAGAATATAGTTTTAGGGTTTGAGTCTTGTTTATTGTAAGCCTTTCTTGTGGATTCTATAACACAAGCTTAGGCCTGTTTTTGGTTCGTATTTTGTGAAACATCTCCCAAGCTTTTAAGCACGGAGACTGTTTGTTGTTTGGTTAGTGAAACGGCACTGTTTGTCCAACTGTTATAATCACAAGGTTTGTGATAGAAAGGAAGTGAGACGGGGTCTCAAACTTAGGAGTTCCTAGGTTGAGTTAGCACGGGTAGAGTCTAGGTGATAAGTCGTAAACTTGTATGTTTGCTGTGGGCTTAGAACTAGATCTATTATAGTGGATTCCTTCCTGGCTTGGTAGCCCCCAGAGTAGGTCGTTGTTTACGCCGAACTGGGTTAACAATTCTCTGTGTTATTTACTTCATTGTCTGTTGCTTTTACTTGTTGATTATATTCTACTGTGGACATACGCTAGAGCATTTGTCTTAGCTTTACAACTGATTACGTACGACAATTGCTATAGCTTCTGTCTTAACATCTGTCCCCAGTAGGTGCCAGAATTTCACATATAAACGTCAAGGTAAGTATAAATCATTCCCTTACCAAATAGAGTCAAAAAATAATGGCGAAAAAGAAACTAGTAATCTGCAACTCTTTACAAAAACTGAAGCCATCTTATCAAACCCAGAATCTGATAAGTATCAGAAGCAGATGTCTAAAGATCTTCTGAAGACAAGATTGCCTCTAAGAATATCAGACTCTGAAGACCTTTTGTATTCTAGCTATCAGAGTTTTTAACAGAAAAGGGGAAACATTTTCAGATATTCTTAATTTTACTGTTGACCTCTTGCGTGTCAGTTACTAAGTTTATTATTCATCACGTGTATTGAAGCTAATTGGGTAAAAAATTAAAGTTTATGAAGAAACATGTAAATTCCAAAGGTTAAAAATTAGTTTTCCCTCTCCTTTTATTAAACCTTTCAATCGTTTTATTAAATAGTCACATCACTCTTGATCATATTCTTTACTTTCATCACTTTCTTATTTTGACAAACCTTTTGAAACTATCAAACTCAATCTTCTCATCTCATTCTTGCTCAAAACTATCTATCTTGATCATTAATAAGAAATGACATCGTCTTCATCAAGTCAACCAAGGCAGATTTCATCTATTGCAGTAATTGAACGAATTCCTGGAGGATTTCAAAACACTGTACACTTCAGCGAGAGAAAGGTTAGACTTCTGGTTGAACAAGTTGTTGACTGTACCGGATAAAAATATCGGGGTACCATTTACCTAAGCCCAACATGCCTAATTGGGCCACTCGCCCAAGTCAGAGGAAGCCCAAATAGACTCAGTCATAGAACTAACCCACTACTCTATATTCACCCCACAATTATCCCACTACTCTAGATAATTCTTGAGACCAATTGAAGGTGAAAAACACAAGAAGGGGGGTTGAATTGTGTTTTTAAAAGATAATTCTTTTCTAGCTATCAGATTGAAAAATACAAGAAGGGGGGTTGAATTGACAGAGAGAGAACAAAGTGCACACACAAAATTTATACTGGTTCCTCTCACAAAACGAGAGTAGTCCAGTCCCCTTGCACTTCCAAGGGATTTCACTATAATCACAAAAGATTACAATTCTAGTGCTCAAGCATACAAGCAAGAGACTTTTCTTAATGCTCTAAGTCACACAAGACAGAGAGACTTCCTTGCTCTAAGTCACACAAGACAGAGAGACTTCCTTGCTCAAATCACAAAGATAAGAGACTTCACACACTAACTTAATACACAGATTAAGTAGGACTGAAAGTTCTAAGCTAGACTCTTTTAACACACAGTTCAGAGCCTAACAATATCAAAAGATATTTGACTTAGAAATTACACAAGAAAGAAACAATTCTCAGCTTGAATACAAAGTAAATCTTTCTCTGAGTTTCAATATTTTTCAGTAGTCTTTTAGTAGTCTTCCAGTAGTCTTCTCTCAAGTAGAATATCTTCTATTTATACTCTAAGTATAATGACGTTGAGAAAGGACCGTTGGTAGTACAATCTTCTTTTGCTGAGCTGGATTTGATTATTTCTTCCAGAAGGAGTAAATCAATTCCACTACTTTTCTTTGTCAAATGGCGCTTCAGTAAATTAGGTAAAATAGTACAGAGTACTGCACGCTCCATTTGATGATAAGATTGTTGTACTATTCGATTAGTTATGAGCTGTCTTTCTTCAGAGAGTGTCATTCAGAATCTTGTAATAACATTTCATTGATCTTCTAAATAGTGTACGCAAGCTTCAGGACATGTTTCTCTCTTTGGAATCTGAGGACTTCTTCAGAGGCTCTGAAGCTTCTTGCTTCTCAGAGTCTATACGCTTCAGACAATGTCCTTCAGAAGCTCAATTGTTGATCTGAGTGAATAAGATTTTTACTTTGTTCCTGCACACTAGATCATTAATTAGAAATACCAATTGTCCATTTAATACCTTGTTATCATCAAAACTTAGGGTGTTTTATAACTAAAACTCATTTTGTTCCAACAATCTCCCCCTTTTTGATGATGACAAATATAAAGTATTAAATACAATTGTTGTTGATTAATCTAATTATGTCAACATCAGGTTGTTGAGGTTTGTAAGCTCCCCCCGAGTCTGATAAACCATTAGGGTTAGGTTTGCAAGCTCCCCCTAAGTTTTATCCATAATTAAGTTGAATCAGTATATGAAACAATTTGATAAACTTGATTGTATCTACATACTTAACTCTCAGAGTGTGAGGTTTGCAAGCTCAACTCCTGAGTCTGATAAAAATAATTAAGAGCACAATCTTAAATACCTTCATCTATGCAAACACAATTATGTTTATTAATTTGCTCTCTTTATCAATTAAGTTCATAAACATTAAGCATAGTTATGAAAGAGATTAGATTCTTATTTTTATGACAGTTTCATATTCTTATTGAGTAGTTATTAAAAAATATACTACTGACAATTGTACAACATATTACTCCCCCTTTTGTCATTATCAAAATGTTAAAAAAAACAAGGCAAAAGGATAAGTAATAAACTGAAAGTGCAAAAAAAAAAAAAAAAGAGAATCCTAAGGGTTTTTGGACAAGAAAAGAGTGAGGAGCTGTTGAAGCTTGGATTTAGAGGCTCTTTAATATGCCACAAGCTCCAGAAGCTTATCATCTTATTGATCAAGCGAATGGTCTAGTAAGTTCGAAATCCTTGTCTTCTTGTCTGAATTCCCTTCCTCTTTCTTTTCCACATGTGGTGCAGAGTCTGGTTGACTTGGACCACTAGGTGAATGAGTCAAATGATCATCTATAGTATCAATTCTATCATTTATTGTAATATCATTATCTATAAGCATCTCAGGTGGTGTTATAGGTGATGAAGGTGTTGGAGATTCTGATGGAATTGATATGGGTGGTTCAGATGATGTGACATTTTGTGGTTCAGAGGTTCGATGGATAGGAGAAACTCTGAAAGATGTCTTCTTCAAAATCTCTTCCTCAGTGAGAATTTTGGGTGATGGTTGAGGGGTTGCAACATTGGATGGCTGAGCTATTTCCTCCTCAGGAATATGCTTAGCTTTGGGTTTATATCGTTCAAAACCAGCCATGATTTCATTATACATTGTGTCAGAAGAGTCTGAATCAGAGGTTGTGGGATAAATGGTATTAAGGGGTTAGACATTTTCTAGGATTGATGCTTCATATATTTTATTGCAATAATCAAAATAATTGTCAATACCTGCATCTGACCTTTGTCTCTTCTTTCCCTTAGTGGTGCAGTGCTTTGTACGAGTTCTTCTGAAAACTTTTGCACGCAGCAAGTCTTCAATAATAGGTTCTGCATCCACATGATCTTCACCAACTTGTTCTTCAGCCACAGTGTCTTCAACCTCTTGTTGTTCATCCTCTGGCTTATCAACTGTAGGTTCTTCCATTGTTGGTTCATCAACCATGATATCCTCTTCATAATCACTGAAAACCTCTTCCTTAATAGCTTTCATAATTTGTGCAAACGTAGGACCAGTACCTCTTCCAATATCCTTATGAGTGACTCTAACTCTTGTTTCCTTCATTAACCTCATGTATTCTAAGTGGACTTCAGGAGGTTCATTGTCAAAGATAAAAGCTTCACTCATTGGTTGAAATTTAGCCCTATTTTTCAAGAGAGGCTGTTGAGGATAAATTAGCTTTCCTGACCTCTTCAAACGTAGACTCACCAAGACTCTAGCATCAAGTATTGGTGCTCTAACTTGTTCAAGATCTTCAGAGACCCCAGCCACCATGAATCTATCTGGAAGACCAAGCTGCTCAAAAATGTAGCTTAAGAGCCTTGGATGTGAAATCAATTTGGAAGAATTTTCAAACTTTTGAGCTTCACAAATGGTTTCACAAAGGTGTTGAAAGATATAGGCAGGTAGATTCATTTGACTTTTTGCAGATAGGAAATAGATGAAGTGTCTCTGATCCCAATTCAGAGAGTCATTACCAGTATCCCTAGGAAGAATTGAAGAGAAAACAATCTTTGCAAGAACTTTTTCTCTATCATTCAGCTGACCAACTCTATTTGACATCGTCTGATTCTTGAAGCAGAGTCTGGCCATGTCATTGAGAAATACTGACTTTCTTCCAGATGCTGCAGTGTAGAGTCTGACCATTCCAGAGTTGGGAAGTTCCATCATCTTAGCCATATTGATTCATGTTAAGATAACTGGAAATCCACCAATACTAGAACGTATTTCTGTTTCTGTGAATTTTCTCAGACCTAATTCAACTCTTGATTTTCCCTTATTCTCCATTGGATTCTGATCAATTACACGTTGAAGTTCTGGATTTGCATCCTCCAAAGTAACTACTTCACTTTTTCTCCAGAAATCATGCACTAAATTTGAGTAGATAGGACCATTTAGCATATCAAAGTAGTGCTCCCAGCCTTGTTCAACAAAGAACTTTTTATAGTCATGCCCATTGACTCTTAATGCTTCAAAGTCTACTGGTTTTTCCATAACCAATTTAATGTCTTCAAAGCGAAGATCCATTGTAGCATCCTTGAGATAAGAATCTTCAGCGTAGATATTAATTGGGATGTCCTCTGGAAACCTTAATTGAGAAGATGAACTTGCCATTTCTGAGTTTTAAGAACTGGGTTTTGCTAATTTGAGGGAGAAAGAATATGTTCTGGGTTTTAGAGAATGAAAAGTGTTGGATGTGAGAGTGAACTTGTGTGAAAGTGAGTAAAGTGATTTTGAAAAACTCTAATTGAAATAATCATGAGGGAGTACAGTCGTTGTATTAAAGAATTTCGACATAAACTGCCTTTACTCTAACCAATCACAGACTGTGAGTAAAGACAAAGTAATTGACACGTGTACTCCACTTGGCTGAAACACTTCAGAGTTTAAAAACTTTCAGCTTCTGAAAACCTTTCAGAATATAAAAAGTTCAGAGGCTGAATTCACAATTTTGTTTTTCAGAGCTTGTTTTCTTCAGAGACTAAAGACATGTTCAGATGCTTTTTAATAAAATCTAGTCTTTCAACTGCTAAGGGTTTTGTAAATATATCAGCCCATTGTCTTTCAGTTTCAATGTATTGAATATTTACACTACCCTTATGAACAAGGTCTCTTATAAAATGATGTTTAATTTCAATGTGTTTAGCTCTTGAATGCAAAATTGGATTTTTAGAAAGTTGAATAGTTGCAGTGTTATCACAGAAAAGTGGAATATTGTGACTATTAACTTTGTAATCCTCTAACTGATATTTCATCCAGAGTAGTTGTGTACAACACTTGGCTGCTGATATGTATTCTGCTTCTGCTGTAGACAAAGCTATAGTAGTTTGTCTTTTGCTGACCCAAGATATGAGATTCTCTCCAATAAATTGACAATTGCCACTTGTGGATTTCCTCTCTATCTTGTCTCCAGCATAGTCAGCATCACAAAATCCTACCACCTTATAATCATTTGATTTTTTATAAAATAAGCCAAGATTTGTGGTTCCCTTCAGATATCTAAAGATTCTCTTTACATCAGTAAAATGAGATTCTCTAGGATCTGATTGGAATCTAGCACACAAACAGACACTGAATAAAATATCAGGCCTTGATGCAGTTAGGTAAAGTAGAGAACCTATCATACCTCTACATAGCTTCTGATCTACTTTGCTTTCTGATTCATCCTTGCTGAGACTGCTTGTTGGATGCATTGGTGTTGACATTGGTTTGCTGTCTTCCATGTTGAATTTCTTCAGCAGCTCCTTTGTATACTTGGTCTGATGAATATAGGTTCCATCTTTGTTTTGGTTGATTTGAATTCCCAGAAAGAATTTCAACTCTCTCATCATGCTCATTTCAAATTCTTCCTGCATAATCTTAGAAAATTCCTTGCACAAAGATAGATTAGCAGATCCAAAAATAATGTCATCAACATAAATTTAAATAATTAAAATGTCATTCTTAAATGTTTTACTAAAGAGAGTATTGTCAACTTGACCTTTTTGAAAACCTTTTTCAACTAAGAAATTGCTCAGCCTTTCATACCAAGCTTTGGGAGCTTGTTTCAGATCATAGAGTGATTTCTTTAGCTTAAAAACATGGTCAGGATGTGAAACATCCTCAAAACCAGGAGGTTGTTTGACATATACTTCTTCAGAAATGTAACCATTTAAGAATGCACTTTTAACATCCATTTGATATAAAATTATATTGTGATGTGTAGCATAGGAAAGGAGTAATCTAATAGCCTCAAGTCTAGCTACTGGAGCAAATGTTTCAGTGTAGTCAATCCCCTCTTGTTGACTATACCCTTGAGCTACTAGTCTTGCCTTATTACTAACAACTTCTCCTTGTTCATTCAGCTTGTTTCTGTAGACCCATTTTGTTCCAATGATGTTCTTCTGAGAAGGTTTGGGTACTAAGCTCCATACTTCATTCCTTTCAAATTGGTTTAGCTCTTCTTGCATTGCTACAATCCATGCATCATCAGCTAGTGCCTCATCAATTGAACTTGGTTCCACTAAGGAGATTAATCCAATTAATGAGTCTTCATTTCTGAAGCTCGATCTAGTTTTCCTTGGACTGTCCTTGTTACCCAAGATTAAATCTTCAGGATGTGAAGATTTGTATTTCAAAGAGTGCTTTGATTGTTCAACTCTGCTTGGACTGCTTCTGATAATTTCTGGTGCTGAGTGATCTTCAGAATCCAAAGTTTCAGGAGTTGAATTCGTTTCTTCAAAAGTTGGTTGAGATGGTTCTGATGTTCCTTCATGTTCTGATTCTTCATCATCTGATAGTTATAGGTCTGAAAAGTTCTCAACTAGCTCTGACACTTTGTCAGGCTTCTTGTCATCAAATTTTAAGTGCATACTTTCTTCCACTGAGTGAGTTTCAGAATTATACACTCTGTATGCTTTTGAGCGTTCAGAGTATCCAATAAAGATAACCTTATAAGCTTTAGCATCAAATTTCTTTAGATGAACTTTTGTATTCAGAATGTAACATGTACAACCAAATTGATGAAAATAGGATACATTAGGTTTCTTTCCCTTAAATAGTTCATATGCTGTTTTTATTCAAAATAGGTATAATATAGATTCTATTCTAAACATAACATGCTGTGTTTACAGCCTCTGCCCACAGATACTTGGCAATGTTAGTCTCATGCATCATGGTTCTGGCCATTTCTTGCAGAGTTCTATTCTTTCTCTCTACAACTCCATTTTGCTGTGGAGTTCTAGGAGAAGAGAACTCATGTAAGATGCCATAATTTTCACAAAAATTTTCAAACATTTCATTTTCAAATTCACCACCATGATCACTTCTAACTTTTAAAATGTGTAAACTTTTTTCTTTTTGTATCTGTGTGCAAAAACTACTAAAGACATCATATGCATCATCCTTATTTCTGAGAAATTTAACCCAAGTCCATCTATTGTAATCATCAACAATGACTAATCCATATTTCTTCCCATTGATTGAGGTTGTGCTCACAGGACCAAACAAATCAATGTGAAGCAGTTCTAAGGGCCTAAAGGTATAGACAACGTGTTTAGGTATAAAAGAAGTTTTCACACTTTTTCCTTTTTGGCAGGATCCACAAAGAGCATCTGAGTGATAGTGAAGCTTAGGTAGGCCTCTGACAATGTCAAGTTTGCTAAGCTTAGAGATTAACCTCCAGTTAGCATGGCCTAACCTTTTATGTCATACCCACTTCTCTTCACTCAGAGTTAGCAAGTATTTGACCTCTTGGTCTGCCAAATCAGAAAGGTTTATTTTATACACATTGCCTACTCTCTTACCTTTGAACACTATGGACTTATCAGATTCTCTAATTACAGTACATGATCCCTTATCAAAATTAATCACAAACCCATTGTCACAAAATTGACTAATGCTAAATAGGTTGTGTTTGAGTCCATCTACAAACCATACATTCTTAATTAAAAGGGAGGAGTTACCTACAATACCTGTACCTTTGATTTTGCCTTTCTGGTTACCTCCAAAGCCAACTGTTCCACCATCTTCAAGGTTTAATGATGTGAACATTTTCTTATTACCAGTCATGTGCCTTGAACATCCACTATCCAGATACCATGATTGATTACCATTTTCTTTCAGTCTGGATAGCTGTAGAATAAACAAGGTCAATCATTGTAATAATACTCTCCACATTCATTGTCAAGTTCTCTCCAATACTCATTAGCTTTCTCCATTTCAGCAGCTTTGGAAGTAAAGTAATGTTTGGGAACATAAGCTTTCCTTCCATGGCTGATCACTAGCCTCCATTCATCTGATTTGAAATGGTTTTTCCTACAAGGAAGATCTGAATGGTAGACAATTTTATATTTTGGTACCATTGCTTTCTGGGTCCAGTTTGGTTAGTTCTATAATCTTTAGTTCTTTCTTGCCTCTGTGAACAGCTTTGTGGACTCTTAAAAAATTTCTTAGTTTGGTCTTTGAAAATTGACCTTCTTAGTCCATTGTTTTTGAAATTGTGGCTTTGATTTATAATCACTATAGGACTTAGGTTGCTCTTCTAATCTAGGATTAGTTTTGCTTACCAGAGTCTTATGTTGATTATTTATCATCAGCTTGGTTTGTTTTAGAGTCTGATTGGATGAGCTTCTGAGTCCCAAAGTTTTCAGAGTCTTAGACTTGACAGTCCCAGGTTCTGAATGCTTAGGTCCAGAGTTGCTTTCTTTGGGGTTCTGAGAAACAACCTCTGAAGTGACTTCAGAGCTAGTTTTGCAGACCCCAGAGGTACCCTCAGAGTTTGAAACAACCACAGCTTTGCCTTTGCTTTTCGCAGGCACAAAGGTTGAATAAAGATTATCAAGAGTATTATTCAAACAAACATAGGAATTTTGTTTCCCATATGATTTACCATATGAGTAACCAATTCCTTCACCTTTATTTTTGCAAACACTATAAATCATAGACACCATCTTACTCTTGTTGACGTTATGATGAACAAACTCCTGAAGAGAAACCTCATGCTCATCAGTAGGTTTGTTACATCTTGTGCACCCATTTTCAAGTTCTTCAATTTTTTATATAGAGCTTGAAAATGTTCAGCTTTCTTTGCTAACTCATCCTTCTGTGTGTTTAAAAGTTTTAGTTCAGAGGATGATTTAGCAAACTTGCTTAGAGACATACCAAGGTAAGTTAAGTTGTTCTTTAGAATAATTTAACAATACCTGTTCAAATTCTTCAGAGTCTGATTCTTCAGAGTCTCCATCAGCTGTAGCCATCAGAGCCGCATTTGCTTCTTCATTAACACTGTCTGAGGATGTTTCCAGGGTCTCAAATGTTGCCATTAAGCTCTTCTGGATTCTCCTCTTGTAGCTCTCTCTCTTGCTACTGAACTTCTTGTTCTTTGATGATGCTTCAGGACATTCAGCAATGAAGTGTCCTGGTTTGTTACACTTGAAGCAGTTCTTCTCATCTCTACTAGAAGCATTCCTTGAGCTATTTCCTTTGTGACTTTTGTTCTTTTTTGCCCATTTTTGAAAGTTTCTGGTGAACATGGCAAATTCCTCATCCTGTTCATCTCCTTGATCATCTGAAGAAAATTCCTCCTGAACCTCCAGAGGTTTAGCCTTGAGTGCTTTGGAAGATTTCTTGGTTGAAGTTAAAGCCACTGACCTTTCCTTCTTCTTCACTGCATCAACATTCAATACCATCTCATGGCTCTTGAGATTGCTGATGAGTGATTCAAGAGTAACGGTCTCGAGATCCTTAGCTTCTTCAATGGCTTGAACCTTAGGTCTCCATTTGTCAGTCAAGCTATTCAGGATCTTCCACACATAATTAGAGGTTGTATAGCTTTTCTTCAGAATCCTGAGATTAGACACCAGAGTCTGAAATCTAGAAAACATAGTCTCAATGTCTTCCTCAGGTTTCATGGCAAAAAGCTCATACTGCTGAACCAGGAGTCTTGCTTTGGCATTCTGAACTTGCATATTACCATCATAGTTTGAGCAAAGAGAGTCATACATAGCTTTTGTTGTAGATCTATCCATTATTTTGGTGTATTCATCATGAGATATAGCTGACATCATGATTTGTTTGAGTTTGTTGTACTTGGCAAATATCTTCTTGTTCTCAACAGACAATGCTCTCTTCTGAGCTAAAGTAATCTTTCCATCAGGACCTATTCTATCAATAGGCACTCCTTCTTTTATTAGGTCCCAAAGCTCATCATCAATTCCATTGACGTAGTGGTAAAAGCTATCCTTCCACCATTCAAATCTTAGAGCATCATCACTAAAAACTGGAACATTTTTATTGTTGGAATCATGATTAGAAGTTGAGGATGTAGAAGTCATGGTGTCGTAGTTTTATTGAAATTGAGAATGATCTGTAGCAATAGGTGTAGGTGTAATTGTGGATTCGCCAGACATATAGTGTTTTTCAAAGATCTTTTACTGTCTCACTGTGAAGTGATTAAAAACAGAACCGGAGCTCTTGAGACCAATTGAAGGTGAAAAACACAAGAAGGGGGGTTGAATTGTGTTTTTAAAAGATAATTCTTTTCTAGCTATCAGATTGAAAAATACAAGAAGGGGGGTTGAATTGACAGAGAGAGAACATAGTGCACACACAAAATTTATACTGGTTCCTCTCACAAAACGAGAGTAGTCCAGTCCCCTTGCACTTCCAAGGGATTTCACTATAATCACAAAAGATTACAATTCTAGTGCTCAAGCATACAAGCAGGAGACTTTTCTTAATGCTCTAAGTCACACAAGACAGAGAGACTTCCTTGCTCTAAGTCACACAAGACAGAGAGACTTACTTGCTCAAATCACAAAGATAAGAGACTTCACACACTAACTTAATACACAGATTAAGTAGGACTGAAAGTTCTAAGCTAGACTCTCTTAACACATAGTTCATAGCCTAACAATATCAAAAGATATTTGACTTAGAAATTACACAAGAAAGAAACAATTCTCAGCTTGAATACAAAGTAAATCTTTCTCTGAGTTTCAATATTTTTCAGTAGTCATTCAATAGTCTTCCAGTAGTCTTCTCTCAAGTAGAATGTCTTCTATTTATACTCTAAGTATAATGACGTTGAGAAAGGACCGTTGGTAGTAAAATCTTCTTTTGCTGAGCTGGATTTGATTATTTCTTCCAGAAGGAGTAAATCAATTCCACTACTTCTCTTTGTCAAATGGCGCTTCAGTAAATTAGGTAAAATAGTACAGAGTACTGCACGCTCCTTTTGATGATAAGATTGTTGTACTATTCCATTAGTTATGAGCTGTCTTTCTTCAGAGAGTGTTATTCAGAATCTTGTAATAACATTTCATTGATCTTCTGAATAGTGTACGCAAGCTTCAGGACATGTTTCTCTCTTTGGCATCTGAGGACTTCTTCAGAGGCTCTGAAGCTTCTTTCTTCTCAGAGTCTATACGCTTCAGACTGTGTCCTTCAGAAGCTAAATTGATGATCTGAGTGAATAAGATTTTTACTTTGTTCCTGCACACTAGATCATTAATTAGTAATACCAATTGTCCATTTAATACCTTGTCATCATCAAAACTTAGAGTGTTTTATAACTAAAACTCATTTTGTTCCAACATCACACTCCAACCGAAACTGACAGAAGAGAAATCCAATTCTTATTCCAGCAATGACCAACACCAGCAACTTCTTTTTGCAAGAAGACAAATTGGCATTTTTTCTCCCATATGTCGGCGAGAGAAACAGCGGCGAGTAAGCCGAAACAGGCGGTTAATAGGAAACATAATTTAGCAAACCACAATAACGTGAGGAGCGAACCATATGTTTCTTCGATTTCAATGATTGAAGCGAGGCAGACATCAATGGTGGTAGATTCATGTGATACCACCTACCGCGACGACCAGAACTTATGCTACTTCAAGATTACCAGAAACAATCAGGAGCATGGCGGAGGAAAGACTATGATGACGGATAGGACAGTGATGCCACAGCCTGATGTTCAAGAAATTGTGGAGAAGCTTGGCAGAAACCATGAGTCATGTGTACCCAACTCAACAATTACAAATGATTTTATCTTCAAGAAATTGAGCCCAAGGTGAGAAGAGATCAGCAGCGAGGAAACCTCTGGACAGAGCTGCGGCATCATCACCTTTTCTGAAATTTCCAAACACTTTAGGAGCACGAGTTAAGGCGAGGACGACGAAAGTAGCAGCACAATGACAAACATCCTCGGCGACTATTTTGTCTCCAGTCTTCGTTCAGATATGTATGGTGTGGATCTTTCAAAAAAGGTTATATGCTATTTTCACTCCTTGTCAGATCAAAATTTCAGGTTCTCTGTGAAATCCATTTCTTAATGTTTTTGGCTCATATTTTATTATTTTTATGCTATCAACTTTAGCTTTATAAATCTTCTAGTATTTCTTGGTCAATTTTCAACACATAACTGAATATTTGAGTCAACTCTCTAACTTGATGAAACTAAAAATCATTAAATTAAGGAAAAGAAGTTCACGTTTTGGAAAAGTTGATTTGAGAATATGCACCTTAGTTTGATATGTTCTTCTATAAACTTTTCCACTTAGCCTTAAAGTTTCTACACTGAGGAACTTATTTCTAGGATTGGAAAACGTCAAGAATTAAGAAATTCATATTTCAATTTATGCACATCATCATGCAACTGCAATGTTGATAATTAGCATGTGATTCCATTTTGTGCTTATATAACTAATGTATGGTGTTATGCTATTTGTTTATATTTTAATTGGGTTCATCAATATATTTTCTCTATTTTAATTTGGATCACTCAATGACATGGACTTAAATTCGTCGTGCTGTCATCGAACTGTTGTCTAACATCGTCCTCTTGATGTCGATCATCGGTGCCGTCAAAATCATATAATTGTTTTTCTAGAAACCGGAGCAAATGTTGGAACTATGGTAAACGACTCAATTTAGAAATCAAACATAAACAGATCATCTGCTAGCTCAAACGATCATAATCCAGGTGATATCAATCCAAACTCCGTTAATATCATTGGTTTTATAGTCTTATGTATTAGACATCTGTTATATTGTTTCTTCTTTACCACATACTTGTATTATTGAGCAGAAAAACGAGGAAATAATTTCACCATGTTGTGATATGTATTCTCAGCCTGCAAGTAATAATGAGTTATCTAGTTTTTTTTTCAAACAAAGATTTGATTTCCAAGTCATATTTCAACTCTGCAGTGCTCTAAGTACGAGGATAGTTTGCTATAAAATGTTTATATGTGATTACTACTAGACAGATTCTGCATAATATGCATATTCCTCTTCCCGTAATTACCTTTTATGGCTTTGGTCTCTAACTCTCATTATCTGGCCGAGCATTATGTTATTTTGTGTTTATCATTGAATGGCTTGATATATTGCTTTTTTCATATCGATTTTCCAATTTGTGATGCTCATGTCGAACATTATAATTTCTGATACTGATACAATGTTAAGCCTGCATAATCTTTAGATAATACTATTTGATTAAGCTTGAAGTGGTTTAGTCTAGAAATCAGTTTGATAAAGCTTCTTCTCTGATACAGCAAAGTTTAGTCCTGGTCACATATAACCACACCTCTAGAAGTCAATTTTTAATATTGAACCATGTTATCATTCGTTAGAAGAACATTATGGAATATGTTCGACCTTGGCATAATTAATAATTATTGTTGAAGGAATTCTTAAAGTTTTAGTCCTCAGATTATATCACAAGGAGAAGAAGAGTGAGACAGGTACACATCAACAAATTAACCTATTTTAATAAGAGAAGGTCAACTACAACTTCAAAGATCAGATCCGTCATCATTCTTCACGATTGAATCAAAATGAAGTCGATATAGTTGCCATGAATCTAAATTCTCAGACTCGCCGAACTGTCACCGACAACTTACCATCTAACATCGTCGTCTCGCCATCAATCATCTTTGTTACTAGGAAACTTCCCATCATGAAAAATTCTGCACTAAAATTGGAGCAAGCTCAAATGATTCATGTCAACGGGTCGACCACAATTAACAGGTTCTAGCATTTTATATTTTTTTTATCGAATGAATGGCTGCTATTGGCTGTAGTTCAAAAAATATGTGTTTCAGTGATGTTTCTATTGCATACATACGTTTAAATTATGTATCCATTGTTTATTCAATTATTATTGTGACTCTAGTTCGAATACTGAATAAGTATTAAATCAAGATTACATAAATTTGATCTTTAATTAAAAAATTATTTTCTGTCCTACTAAAGCATAATTGGAGAGAAATTATTTGGTAACTGTGTTTTTTGATGTTGAAAAGAAGCTTTGAGAGTCAATTTTATTAGGAGATAGTTTACTTTTATTTGGCAACATAGAAACATGTCTTTGAATGTGTAAATGCGATTGTTTTTCATTTGATAATCCTTTTATTATTGAATGAACTAATTCTGGAAGTCTCATACTGATATTTAATTCTCAGTTATAGTTAGATACTTATATATCTCTAAAGCCATTTCACATAACCGTTGTTTGTATTTCTCTTACATGTGCAAAATACTTGGAGTACAACGCGCTCTCAAGAGGAGGCAAAGAAAAATAATCTCCCGATCGAGAAGAAATAAGGCGGCTTACCCTCTTCCTAAAAATGCATAGTTCGCAGCATAAAGCTCTCTCCTGAGGATGACAAAGGAAGTGTCTGGGACAAATATGAACGATTTTCATACTTCAAAATTTTTCAGCGTAATCCTGATAGAGAAGTTGTTCTCCTTTACCATATCTTCAATGGTCGGACAATGACGCCTGCCTTGTTGTCGCCGACTTGCTACCCAAATGTCGTCGTCGATTATCGCTGCTGCAATCTGTCCGGCATCGCCGTCAAAAATTTGTAATTGTTGCGGTCGATTCAGACATAGAAATACCGACCGAGAAAGTGCACAACACGAGAAGATATGAAAGCCAATTCCACCGGCGACTCTCCAACACTTCTAACACTTTACGCATATTTAGGTTATGTATGCTCTCTTGTTATTATTGACTCATTCAAATTAAAATTGGCAGAACACACAAGAGCATCGGTGTTTGGTGTCGGTTAATTTGAAAATACACTACAAACTATGATTAACAATTAATATAGTTTTTGATACACGACAAGAACTGTACATCTAAAATGATATACAAGTTATAGTTGATGATGTTTTCGATATTGCTATCTGCATTCTACAAAACTCAGGAAAATATGTTTATAAATTGATCAACCTTTAGGTCGTGAAAACACAATGCAATGAATGAGGAATACTACTATCATCTCAGAAAGATTGACTGCATATGCTTATATCCTTTGATTTCTGTTTTTGGCATGTGATCATAATGGTTTACTTAGCTTTAAGTTGTATCTTACTGCTATAAGTAAAATCATAGCAATTACAAACAGAGCATAGTTAGACTCTAGCACTATTTCTTGGTTTTTATTTATTGGCGGAAGGCACTTTCTTGCAGATATTATTTTCTCTCCATTGTCATATGTTATTATTATTATTATATGTTATTATCATATGTTACTTCCTTTCTCATATGTAATTATTATCGCCACTTGTGTGCCCCGGTGTCGTCATTATTGCCACACCTTCTATTGGTGTTACTCCTTCTATGGACTGATTATTATCACATGTTGTTTCTGTTTTTACAAGACGGCGCCATCATTACTCCAATCGGAGACTCAAAGAGGGTCACACTCGCCATTATAGCTCTCCATTTGATAAAACGCCATTTGAGATAAAACTTCATTCGGCAAAGCTCCATTTGATATAAATCGCCATTTGGGATAAAACTTCATTCGACAAAGCTCCCTTAGATATAAAGCGTCACTTGAGATAAAGCTTCAATCGACAAAGTTCCATTTGATAAAGCGTCAATGAAAGCAGAAGTCAAAGCAACACATAAATTAAGATGATATACCTCATAAACGAGATGCCTCGTCCAGGCGAGATGACTTATATTATTCCTCGTCCAGGCGAGATGACATATTGCACATGAAATGCCTCGTCCAGGCGAGATGACTTACATTGTTCCTCTTCCAGGCGAGATGACATATTGCACATGAAATGCCTCGTCCAGGCAAGATGACTTATATTATACCTCACAAAGATGAGATGACAAGACCTCGCCAAAGGCGAGATGACATTACCTCACATGATGAGATGATATTCCCTCACATGATGAGATGACATTACCTCACAAAGATGAGATAATAAGACCTCGCCAAAGGCAAGATGACATTGCCTCGCAAGATGAGATGACAAGACCTTGCCAAAGATGAGATGACATATACCTCACAAGATGAGATGACATTGCCTCACAAGATGAGATGACATACTTCATAAAAATGAAATGCCTCACAAGCTGAGATGCCTCGCCAATAGTGGTGTTATATTAAAAACACATAGCCAAGAATGGCTCACTAATAGTGGTGCGATCTTCAAAATGCACATTCCCACTAGTGGCTTGCCAAAAGTGGCGCGATCTTCATAAAATACGCATCGCCAACCTTCATAAACACGTCTTCAATCTTCACAAAATATGCATCATAGCTCGATCATAAATTAGTGCATAATGTCAATATAACAAGAAGTTTCACACAACATATCACGAAACTTAATAAAAACCAGATAATCATTATAAAAGTGTTCACAAAATACAAGTCCAAATACATTATCAAGTTGTATTAGATAAATATAAATGTGTTTTATTATCTTAAGCACTTCGTCCTTATAGGTCTCGTGCTTGGGGGGCTGTGTACCGAATAAAAATATCGGGGTACCATTCACCTAAGCCCAACATGCCTAATTGGGCCACTCGCCCAAGTCAGAGGAAGCCCAAGTAGACTCAGTCATAGAACTAACCCACTACTCTATATTCACTCCACCATTATCCCACTACTCCAGATAATCTCTCAACTACTCCCTCCATTATGTCCTTAGACACTCCTATATATAAGGCTTTACAAGCATCAGAAAGGATCATGTTCCAAATTCGCACTTACACAAGACTAAGACTAAGAGAAAATAAGTACCCCTAGATCATTAGCAGGAACATTGACTTTTAGAGAACTCAAATGTAACGGACAAGATTGGCGACGTAATTACTGGCTCTCATTGCAGATGCTAAGATACTTTGAACTTATAAATGGTCTAACTTATCCCAATCTAGTGAAGTTTTTCTGGATGCGAGCATACGTTTATGACAGAACTGCTGCAGAGGAAGATGAAAGGTTGATTATAGAAAGAAATCCATATCTAAATGGGAAGTCTCGAAGAGAAATGGGTCTGAAAGATTTCACATCTACTGAGATTAGGTCAAATATTGCTGGTCTAGATATTGCATTCAATGTTGATCATATTGTGCAATTATGTGGATTCAATCCTAATGGTAAGAAGCTAAGTGAGTTTAAAGAAAACCTTGAGTACAACAGAAGTTTTAGAAGTCTGATGGTTAACAGGGATAGGGATAGACTAAATGTTGTTGGGAGAACACATTTAGAAATCTTTAGGGCTACTATTGTTCCCACTGAGAAGTTCTTAGAGAATCTGTCTTGGGAACATAAAATGTTTCTTTACTTTTCCATGAAGAACAAAATCTTAAATGTTGGTGAATTCATTTCTGATGATATCTACAAAAATGTCATAGACAAAAAAACATCTATCATACATCCAAGATTGCTTTCTGAATTGCTCTATCAGTCTGGAATTATTGATAGCCTATCCAAAACCATCCCTACTTTGATTCAAACAACCTATCCTCCAACGAAGCTATACTCAAATTATCTTGCAAGATGTGGATTTATCAAATGCTTCAACAGGCCTGAAGAATCTATGGTTCTTTATAGAGAGAATCCATCTTTTAAAAAATTCAAGGAAGAATTGGATATAAAAAAGGAAGAATCAGCCAGAGTATCAAAGAAGCGACAAGGTGAAAGTACCTCTAATGTTCAACCAGATGACAAGAGATTAAAGACATCTAAGAACAAGGAAGAAAATCCTCAAGAGAAGGACAAAGCTGTTATAGTTAGTACAACTAAGTCTCAAGAAGAGGTCAAGTTTGCTGAGAATCAAGAAGGAAGGCTGCAAAAGGATAAGCAAAAGGTAATTTCTACTTCTGATGGTACTAAATGTTATGAATCAAATGTCTTTCAAACTCTAATTTCTCCAACATCCTCTTCATCAAAACCCTTTGACCATAACACACCCAGTGCTGAGAACATTGCTCAAATGATGTTCTCAGAATCCAAAGCCTCTAGAAACTTAAACTTCTTAGATGAAATCTCTACCCTTCCACAAATTCAAAGTTTATCTGCAAACCAACACCAAGACCTCCTTTATCTAGATAACTCTTTAACCTCTCAACTCCAAGAACCCTCCTTCTCAGAAAACATTCTAATCCCTCACCAACAAACATCTCAGATAGCCTACCAAGAAGCCTCCACCTCTGAGATACCACTCATACCAACAATTCAAATCTTCAAATCAACCTCTGATAACACTCCTTCAATCATTACTGACTATTCAGAATATGATAGTCAAATCCTTAACCTTTCTGAACTCAATCTACCTTTCCCTGCACCTCTTGACCCTCTTACTGATGAACTCTTTAAACAAAAATTTGAAACATCTTTTCAGAATTCATTAAAGTACTCTGAGGATCCTGAGTGTCTTGACCCTTCGCAAGAAAAACCCATTCACCCTCTAACCAAATCAAATCTCTTTGAGCTTTTACAACATAGACACATTTACAAAGCAAAGAGAGTCAAACCAATTCCAACCTGCATTCAACCATATCAATTCATTCTCAAACTTGGTCCTAACCTTACCAAATTGGAGAATGAAATTCATTATGATATTCAGAACTTTTTCAAAAGACATGAAAATTTCATGGTCTTTCAATCTGACCTAGAAGCTGAAGCCAAAGAAATCAAAGCAAGATTCAGTCATGCTCTTGACTGTTATCTAGAACACATCAAGGAAGATGTTGCCAAGAAATCTAGGGAAGATATTGCAGCTTTGATACAATCTATTGAGAGAGCAAACTTGCCAAGGTTAACCTTTCCTACTCCTACAACCATTGAAGAAGAAGCTGAAGCTATGGATATTGTTGAAGATCATCAAATGGTGTTGACTTCAGATCAAGAGAAAGAAAAGGAAGCTTCTGTTGAAGATGTTGTCATGGACAAGGAGGTATCTACAAAGGAATTAGATGCTCAACAAGTATGCTTGGCAGAATCTACTGGAAATCAAGATCTATTAAGAAGGATGGATGCTCAAGATGAAAGATTGGACAAGATGAATGCTCAGATTGAATGTTTTCAAGCCTCTCAAAAACAGATCTTGGAAATGTTTTCCAAGCTTGTCCAATGATTTGTGTTTTTCCTAGAACTTTTTTTGTGTTTTCTTGTTATCCTCTCTTTTGTTTTAAACTTATCTATGTGGTATAAATATCGTTTGATTAATTTATTCTAACATAGTATTTTGTCTTTACCCTTAAAGTTTGTATTTTCATCATATGTATAAAATCTTTTTAATAGAAGACAAACTCTCAAATTCAAAGAAACTCTAAGAAAAGCAAACTTTTATTAATGTAAAATCAAGAGTGTACATTACTGAAAACACTACAGCAAATTAATGAGATTTTGTCTCAGAATCTGTTGAATCAGAGTCATGATCTGACTCAGCTTATGTTGAATCTGGCTGTGGATCTGGTGTTTTAGAACTCTCAACCACCTCACAAGTAACCTGAGATTCCATTTCATCAGACTGTGCTTCTTCAGTACAAGTCTCTAAAAATGTTGCATAATCAGAGTCAGCATTCTCTAAGTCAGAAGAGATTTCTATAATCTCTTGCTTAGCCTTTGGCTGCTTAGTTTTGGCTGCCTCTACTTGAGTGTTTCTTTGTGTCTCTGCCAATTTGCGAGTTGATCTTCTCATCCTTAGAACTCCTTTCTTAAAAACTCTATTCTTTAGATTACTTCTTTATGAGTAAAATGACAGAGAATAATGCCTTTTTATAGACCCCCCTCATTCTTTTATTTTTATGTCACGGGCGTTAATAACTTTTTCTTTATTGACACATGACATCTAACTGCTTTTGACTTGACTACCTTGGGCTACAAGAACTTAGAAATGTAAAACTCCTCTTTCCCACATAACTCTTTTTGACTGATGACAAAAGGGGGAGAAAAAGAGAGATTAATTGCGAAAGAAAGAATCTCAATCTTGATTGAGTTATTCAAGTTGTTATAGAACAAGTAGTTAAGATCACGTATGTTAATTAAATGAATGAATTTATCACTTTGAGAAAATCTTGGCATGGCATTTATTGGCAAAAAGAGAAAACTGATTCAAACCTTATCTATGGAATATACAATGACTGAAACTGCATCCAAGGAAATAACTCTCTTTAGTCTTTATATGTTTCTATATGTTTGAGTACTTATTGCGCTTATATTGAAAAACGGGAAATAGTTATAATTCCAAAGAACAAATTTTCATATGTAGATTCTGAGACAACTTGCAAACTTGTCTTGTATTTATATGACATAGGGGGAGAGCTTGCAAACCTCTCTTCTGAGTGTCAAGTATGAAATTCTGATCTCAAGATATAATAATTATTTCTTAAACTTTCTTAATTAATCATCGACAAACTTAGGGGGAGCTTACAAACCTAACCCTATAGTGTGTCTGGCTCAGGGGGAGCTTGCAAAACTCATAAATCTGATGAGAACATGATAAATTAATTCAACAACAATTGACAATTAATACTTATATTTGTCATCATCAAAAAGGGGGAGATTGTTAGAACAAAAATGTGTTGGAACAAAATATGTGTTAATACACACCCTTAAGTTTTGATGATAACAAAGTATTAAATGGACAATTGATGGTACTAATGTTTAAATTAAGTGCAGGAGAATTCAATGTTTAATCAAGAGCACACTTAATTTAAACTCTGATGAAACCAATGGAAGTCTGAATATTTAAGACTCTGAAAGAGTTCAGATGCTACAACGTGGTCAGAAGCTATACAAAGTTCAGAAGCTCAAAGTAGATCAGAACGTCTGAAAGCTGATCAGGGATTCAGAGGAGTTCAGAAGCTCAAGGATGTTCAGAGGCCTACAAGAGTTCAGAGGCTGTCTGATAGTCATAAGTCATTCAGAGGATGAAGGCATTCAGAATCTGAATTACTAAAGACTATCAGAGGCCAACCATTCAAAGACCAATCAGACTCCAAGTTATCAAAGGTTCATCAGAAGAAAAGGGAATTCCCAGTCATCGGAGGGCTACATCAACTACAACTTATCAAGCCTGATGACTTGTTCTAAGGTCAACTAAAATGCAACGGTCACAAAGGATGTGATCCCTCTCTCTAGGAGCTAGTTGTACCTTATAACTGTACCTTTGGACAGACAGCAAAGGTGAAGCTTCTCTGCAAAGGAAGACGTGGCTTTACTCAACGAATCTTCAATGTCTACAGCTGTCCAAGTTGCAACGGGAATTTCTCCAACGTCTCAATGTCTTTCTCAACTCATATAAATATGCCAAAGAAAGAATTGAAGACTAGCGCTCAACATTAGATAAAATCTCTCAGAAGAAAGTGAGCATTTGAATTGTAATAGATAATATCTCTCAAATGAAGTGAGCATAGAAACTAGTTTAGAGCCTCTGAAGTTATTATGTTTGTAATAAGTTTTAAGCTCTTAAGTTAGTAGTAAGTCTTCTGCTTAGTGTAGAAGCAAGTAAGTCTTCTGCTTAGTGTAGAAGCAAGAAAGTCTTCTGCTTAGTGTAGAAGCACGTAAGTCTCAGTCTTAGTGATTAGAGCAGTGAAGTTTTGAGCCTGAGTGCTTGAGCAAGGAAGCCTCTGATCTTGTGTGATCAGAGCAAGGAAGTCTCTTTGTCTTGTGTGACTTAGAGCAGGAAGTCTCAAGCTTGTGTGCTTGAGCAAGGAAGTCTTTGATCTTGTGTGATCAAAGCAAGGAAGTCTCTATGTCTTGTGTGACTAAGAGCAGGAAGTCTTGAGCGTGTGTGCTTGAGCAACTATTGTAATCCGTGTGATTATAGTGAAACTCTCTTGGAAACAAGGGGACTGGAGTACTCTCAATTTGTGAGGGGAACCAGTATAAATTGTTGTGTGTTCTTCTCTCTCTCACTCTCTCATTTACTCCTTCATCATTCATAACGCCATAAGTTAATTGTGTGAATAATCCGCTGTGCTTTAAAGACTCTGAAAAGATTTTAAATATCTTGGAAAGTTTTTAAAATATCCAAAACACAATTCAACGCCCCTTCTTGTGTTTTCTCCACGCACCTTCAATTGGTATCAGAGCTCCGGTTCTGTTGGTAAATCACTTAACCGTGAAACAGTCAAGATCCAAAGGAGAAAACCTCCATGGCTCAAAACATGGATAAGTGGAAGTAGAAGCTACATCAACAAGTTGCTGATCTTAGCAAGAAATTTGAAGATGAACTGAGCTTAAATGAAGATCTGAGCAACAGTCAAAATCCTTCCACTTCAGGGGCTAATCAAACTTCTAGTATTGCTTCTACAGCTACTACTGTTTGCCTCATTAGTGATGATAATGAAAGCATTCAGTGGGCAACAGTAAATGGCTTGTTAGATCAATATGAGGAGTTTAGGATGGAGGAAAATAAGAGCATTGAGAAAATGAACATAAGGTTTCAAGCTATAACAAGCAAGCTTGAAGAGCACAACAACAAACTCAGCAACAAAGAGCTTGTAAGCAAGTTGCTGAGAAATTTGCCTCTGAACTGGAATGAAATTCCAAATTCTATAGAGGAAACTGAAGACATCAATTCAATGAGTCCTGAATCATTGATTGATTTTCTCAGAGTCCATGAATTGGCTCTGAAGGATATGCAAGAGCTGAACGTTGAAGAAGCAGAAGCAGCAAGGAAAGAAAAGCAAGCATTGGAGCATGAAGATCTTGTTGAAGAACCTGATGAAGAGTATCTTGAAAGATTTTCAAGAAAAATTCAAAGATGGTACATCTTCAAGAAGAATGGAGGAAGACTAGCTAAAGGAATGACAACATGGGATGTACTAGACAACTTCTCTGAAGATGAGTCTGAAAGAGCACCAAGAGCTGAAGGATCAAGTTCTGAAGATGGCTCAGACTCTGAAGACTCAGGCTCTGATGAAAAGTCAGAACCTGAGAGCAAAGAAAGCATCCAGAGAACAATAAATCAGGTATATTCTAGTCTTTCCAAAGCTAAATTGATCAAGCATCTTAATAAGACCTTACTTAAACTCTCTAATAGTCAGCAGAAGTATAAAAAGCTTAAAGCAGACTATGAGAATTTAAGTAAGCAAGCAAATCACTCTGAAGGTCTTAAACAGAAAGATTTTATCAAAACCAAAGACCCTAAGAATGATTTTGCTATATGTTACAAACCCCTTGAGCACTCTCTAGTTCTCAAAGAGTACTGTAACATAAATGCTGATCAAAATAAAATTGTTTCCATGCTTTGCAACCTTAAGACCAACAATACTAATGGGATTGGATACTCTAGTAGTAAAACAATAGAGGAACCAAGCTCATCAGTTATTGATGGAAGCTTCTCACTTCCAAATCTTTACACTACATTTGTATCTGATAGTTCTCAGATCAAACAAATGAAGGATGAAGATTTGGCAACTAACAGTCTAGGACCCTCAAGCAAGTGGGTACCAAGAGACAAAATTGTTTACTTGATTGCAGGTAAAACTAAGACTCTGAACCTTCCAATCACATGGATGCATGTGACTGTGAATGGAAGAAGAGCAATTGTGCATAGAAGGCACATTCTTGAAGAGTCAGATGGAGAAGAAGATGAAGAGAAGTACATAAGGAGCAGAAAGGAGTATGAAGACCTTGAAGCTTGCTTTGAAGATGATAACAACTCAGTGTGGTGGAGTGATTGCTCAGGCTATGACTCTGACTACACCTAATCAAGAAAGCTTCAATGCAAGGTAAGTATGTTTAACTCCTGAATGACATATTCAGAGAATTAACTCTAAAAGGTTGAAAATATCTTCTTAGGATACACTGTGTTCAGTACTAAAAAGCTTGAAAAATCCTGTCTGAACATACTTTCTTGTGTCCTGAAAAGACTTGCTTTTCAGCCTCTGAAGTTCTTCAGGTTTCAGCATCTGAAGAATCTCAGACTCTGAGAAACGTTTCAACCTCTGACGGTTAAGCCTCTAAATACAAAATGAATTGGAAACGTTTAAGTATTTTTACTAAAACGTTTTGGCGCCAAAGAGACAACACGCTTACACGTTCTGATTGGTTTAAATGCAGTTGATGATTAGATTATTTTACTTTCTTTCATATATTGTGTGTTTTTAATTTGTTTTATGTTTTCTAAAAACCCTTAAACACTCACACCTTATACTATCAAACTCTTACTCTTCATAGCCAGAACAAACTTTATCTCTTACTTTAGCATCCTCCACACCCTAACCTTCTGAAATGGCATCTACTTCAACACCAATTCCAAACTCCTTGTCTATTTTTCCTGA
This sequence comes from Trifolium subterraneum, assembly GCA_951799995.1. Classification (NCBI taxonomy): domain Eukaryota; kingdom Viridiplantae; phylum Streptophyta; class Magnoliopsida; order Fabales; family Fabaceae; genus Trifolium; species Trifolium subterraneum. Next base: position 7,661,597 of record OX637466.1, on the reverse strand, counting down.
TAACTTTCCGATTAACACCATTGCTTGCGAGGAGATGTTTTCTACAGATTTATCTCTCAAGATGGAGGCAAAATCTCTGAACCTGGTTATGGAACAACCAGTGGACTTTGATAGTTTGGAAAAGAACCATCTTGATGTCCTAAAGTTCTTTTCTAATCACAAAGGGAGCTTTAGGTACATGAATTTATTAAATGGTCCAATCTATCCCACTCTGGTGACAGATTTCTGGATTAGAAGCAAGGTGAGGACTGTTGAAGACTATCACAAGGAGCTAGCTGCAAGGAGAGAAGAAAAGATTGAAAATGAAGACAAGACTCCTGAAGAGTTAGGTTTAAGAGTCATTGAAGAAACGGAGGTGCATTCTGTTGTGTGCGGATTTGAAGTAATTCTCACTGCTTCAAACTTGGCTAAGGTGTTATCCATTCCAAATGAAGGCATCTACTACACCTTTAGTTGCAATGAAGCACAGAACTCTATGTTTCTGAAGACCATGACAAGACAATGCTACGTCAAGGGGACAAGCTGTGAGAGCAACAAGATAGGTGATCTGAAGCCCACTCAGCAGATGATAGCCAAAATCATGTCAAGATCTATATTTCCAGGAAGTGAAAATCCTGATCATTTGTCATGGGATCATAGACACTTTGTCTATTTTCTCACAAGGAAATATGATTTAAATTGGGCTAAATACATCTTTGATCACCTATGCAAATCTGTGCTCTTATCTCAAAATCAGGCCAAGTCTGATATACATGTAGTTTACCCAAGGGTCCTCAGTGAGATTTTCTATCAATGTGGGGTGATAGATATAATCAAAGCTGCTGGGCATGACTACTTGTTAAGAGAATGCATAGCTCCCACATTTTCTGCTCATTCACTAGCTTTCATGAACCTAATGTCAGAACATGAAGTACAACCTTCAGAATCTCTGGTATATCAGCCTCACTCAGAACCCTCCTTGGTTAAGAAATGGAACATTGGCATGCCTACAATCTCTTGTGACATTGTCAATAAGTATATTCAATTGTTGGACAACCTAGGAGAAGGATTTGAGACTGAGAAGGTAGTGCTGAAAAAGAAGAGAAGAAGGTTAGTGAAAGCATATGAAGTTGAAAACTCAAAGAGTGATGATGAATCTCTCAACGCCAGACGAAGGAAGCTTATCAAGGAGTCTGAGGAAAAGATTAATGAAAGCTCAGAACATAACAGATCAGGTGATGTATCTAAACATGTTATTGCTACTACTCAAGACATTCAGTTAACCTCATCATCAACCCAACTCACTCCAACTCAAAACCAAGCAAGCTCTGAAGATAATCTCACCTTGACACAACTTATATCAGAATCTGTCAAAACAAATCTCCCTGAACCAATCTTTATCAACCTTTCTTCATCATCATCTTCATCTGATTACAACCCTAATGAGTTAGATGAAATCCTAGCTAGCCTTGAACATCTAAAAGCTAAGACCAAGTCATCTATAACTCAAACGCTTTCAGACTCTCACCCACTCAAACACCAAACTCCAACTGAACTTCAATTCTCTGAACATATTGTCTCAGGAGAAAACCTGAACCTCTCACCATCAAATCATGTTGAGGCTATGATCAAAGAACTCTCTACAGAAGATTTCCATCTCAAAAACTTTGATCATATCAGCCCCAGTCCTCAACAAATTCAACAATTCTCCAATCCACATCTCACAAATACAACTCTATCCAAAGAGCCTCATCCAACCCAATCAAACATTCCTGGTGAATTGAGCAAATGCAATGACTTGTTTAAACAGATACATGGTCTTTATGATCTAAGGCAAACAGATATGCCTTCATCTGAGTATGCTTCTCAATGGATAAGTCTGATAGAGGAACTGGTGAAAGAAGTGCACAATCTTCAGAAAGCAGCTATGGAAGAACAGAAGAAGTTTGACAAAGGAAAAGCCATCAATGCTGAGAAGGACATTCAGAATCATATGGACACAGAGAGGAATCATCCTGAATCCTCTGCTGCAAGAGAAAAGGTGGACGATCTGAATGTTCCTCTTCAAGACAGTCAGAGGAGTGATCAAGCAAATCAACAGTATCTAAGGAACCCTTTCTATGAACATGACATCAGAAGGATTGAAGCAAAAATAGACAAGTTCGTGGATTTGATGGAAGAAGTAAATGCCAATCAGAAAAACATCATAACAACCCTAGCATCTCTCTGTAGTCAGCCCCAACCTTAGGACTTGTTAAAATTGCTTATCTGACTTTATGATTGATAATTTGCAAAGCATCTTGATTAGGTTAAACTGTTGTTTAGGTTAAAAGTCTAATTTTTAATTGGACATACCAATTCACTATATTTATCTGAATATGCAAGTTGTTAATTCTGTTTGATATGTCGTTTGTTTGCTTGTTTTAATTCTTTAAATGATTTCTATCTTGCAAAATAACCTTTCAAACTCTTGAATTTCATTCATTTTTCATAAGTACAATATGTGGATGTTCTTAAAGTATCAAATTACATAACAAGAGAAGGCATAAAAGTAAGAAATCAAAACTAAACAAGCCAAAGTAATGAATGTTATTTCATTGAGAACATAAGTTCTGGTTTACAAGACTAAATTTTCTAAGAACTATCTTCTAGTGCTCTCAAAGGTCATATTTGTGGTTACATGCCTACATGACCTTTGCAGAGGGGAAAGGTTGAAGTTTTGGTTGAAGCCATCCAACCAGTAGTCTTTCTTGAAGAAACCAACTCTGCTGCGTCAGTTTGGCTTTCCTCAGGAAAAGACTCAAGCCCCTCTAGAGCCTCGAACTTCAGTTTGATTTTCTTCAGGAAGATATGTCTTCAGAACTTAAAACAGTCAGAATCCAAAGATTTCTCTTCAGACTCTGAACTGAGTTCTTCTGTAAAGGACACTGGCTTTGTTTCCATTGGTTTCTTCTTATATTTTCTCCTATCTTGACTGACTCTCACTGAAACTACCTTCTTCTTCTCTGAGCGTTTCATTTTTTCTCTCAAGAGATCTATCAATAACCTAAGATTACTCTATGTGAGTAAAATGACTAGGTATCTCTCTCCTTTTATAAGCAAAATTCAATGGCCGAATATTAAATGTGTTCAACCACTTCTGATTTGACGGCATTGAAAGTTGAATTTCTATTAATTGCTTATAATACCTTTTTGATAATGACAAAAGGGGGAGAAAGAATATTGGTAAATCAATTGTTGGAAGAAGCGAAATTACTTGGCTTTTTAGGGCCTTGTAGTGCTTCAGAGAGAGAACGTAGGAGAGTGGTCAAAATAGTAGCATGAGGTACATGCTTTGTTATGACAATCTGATCTTTGAGGATTTCAAAATATTGTACTAAAGAGCTCTGAACTGTTTTCAAATTTTTTGTTCAGACTCTGAGCTATTTTCTTTGAAAAGATTTTTTAAAGCTCTGAACTGTTTGAAAATATTTTGAACTCTGAAGCTGTTAATGATAACCATCAGAACCAAGTGTGTATGTAGAAGTCTTTAAGCGCCTCTGGTTCTATTTTGTCATTCAATTTAAATATTGCTTCATCTTGCATCTGCATTAAGGGCTTAATTTTCAAGGAGAATGCATTTATTGATTGAAGTTTATTATTCATAGTTAGTTCTTGAGTAAGGGTGCAACTTTACTCAAAGATTATCACACTATGGAATGAAGAAGCTTGCAAACCTTGTTCTTTACATAGTGAAATATGAATACTTTAAGTTATATAATAAAGTATTTCTGAAACTGATTAAAATTAACTATGGATACAAAATAGGGGGAGCTTACAAACCTAACCCTATGGGTTATCAGACTTAGGGGGAGCTTGCAAAACTCAGAAGCCTAATGTCAACATAGCTGATTTTTATCAACAACAATTGTATTTAATACTTGTGTTTGTCATCATCAAAAAGGGGGAGATTGTTGGAACAAAATATGTGTTAATACACACCCTTAAGTTTTGATGATAACAAAGTATTAAATGGACAATTGATGGTACTAATGTTTAAATTAAGTGCAGGAGAATTCAACGTTTAATCAAGAGCACACTTAATTTAACTCTGATGAAACCAATGGAAGTCTGAATATTTAAGACTCTGAAAGAGTTCAGATGCTACAACGTGGTCAGAAGCTATACAAAGTTCAGCAGCTCAAAGTAGATCAGAACGTCTGAAAGCTGTTCAGGGACTCAAAGGAGTTCAGAAGCTCAAGGATGTTCAGAGGCCTACAAGAGTTCAGAGGCTGTCTGATAGTCATAAGTCATTCAGAGGATGAAGGCGTTCAGAATCTGAATTACTAAAGACTATCAGAGGCCAACCATTCAAAGATCAATCAGACTCCAAGTTATCAAAGGTTCATCAGAAGAAAAGGGAATTCCCAGTCATCGGAGGGCTACATCAACTACAACTTATCAAGCCTGATGACTTGTTCTAAGGTCAACTAAAATGCAACGGTCACAAAGGATGTGATCCCTCTCTCTAGGAGCTAGTTGTACCTTATAACTATACCTTTGGACAGACAGCAAAGGTGAAGCTTCTCTGCAAAGGAAGACGTGGCTTTACTCAACGAATCTTCAATGTCTACAGCTGTCCAAGTTGCAACGGGAATTTCTCCAACGTCTCAATGTCTTTCTCAACTCATATAAATATGCCAAAGAAAGAATTGAAGACTAGCGCTCAACATTAGATAAAATCTCTCAGAAGAAAGTGAGTATTTGAATTGTAATAGATAATATCTCTCAAATGAAGTGAGCATAGAAACTAGCTTAGAGCCTCTGAAGTTATTATGTTTGTAATAAGTTTTAAGCTCTTAATTTAGTAGTAAGTCTTCTGCTTAGTGTAGAAGCAAGTAAGTCTTCTGCTTAGTGTAGAAGCAAGAAAGTCTTCTGCTTAGTGTAGAAGCACGTAAGTCTCAGTCTTAGTGATTAGAGCAGTGAAGTCTTGAGCCTAAGTGCTTGAGCAAGGAAGCCTCTGATCTTGTGTGATCAGAGCAAGGAAGTCTCTTTGTCTTGTGTGACTTAGAGCAGGAAGTCTCAAGCTTGTGTGCTTGAGCAAGGAAGTCTTTGATCTTGTGTGATCAAAGCAAGGAAGTCTCTATGTCTTATGTGACTAAGAGCAGGAAGTCTTGAGCGTGTGTGCTTGAGCAACTATTGTAATCCGTGTGATTATAGTGAAACTCTCTTGGAAACAAGGGGACTGGAGTACTCTCAATTTGTGAGGGGAACCAGTATAAATTGTTGTGTGTTCTTCTCTCTCTCACTCTCCCATTTACTCCTTCATCATTCATAACGCCATAAGTTAATTGTGTGAATAATCCGCTGTGCTTTAAAGACTCTGAAAAGATTTTAAATATCTTGGAAAGTTTTTAAAATATCCAAAACACAATTCAACCCCCCTTCTTGTGTTTTCTCCACGCACCTTCAAAATGGTTCCTAGAACAAACCCCAAGAGCTTGATAAAGTTTTGATGATAACAAAGTATTAATATGCAATTGAGAACACTAATGATCTTAAATGAAAGTATGCAATTAACAACGAAGATAGAATCTGAGAAGCTCAAAGCAAAATATATACATCTGAAGCATTCAGAGGTTCTAAGAGAACCAAGTCTGAAGAAAGCCTATCAGAAATAACAAGAGTCTCAGAAGCAAGGAAAGTCTAAGAAGCACGAAGAGCCTGTCAGAAGCAATTGAAGTGTACTCTCAGAAGCTACACAAGAATGACAAAACATAATCTTCTGATAGAATCAAGTCTAGAGATATATCCCTCAATTTAAATTCTATACAAAGACGAAATGGATGCTGTTTTGTGTCAGTCCAACAAGTCAAGAAAGGAGTATCAAGACAACGGTACTAAAGTTACTTCTTCTGTGCAAAGGAACTATCTTCGAGAAACAAAGAAGCAGAAACAATTTTCCATTTGTGGAATAAGTTTAAAATGGTCTAAGTACCATTCAAACGGGCAAACTGATCTTCCACAACGATCATATTCAAACGTCTTTATTTCTAAGCCTATAAATACAAGACCTCTTTGAATTGATAGTTGTTGAACAACTTGACCATTTAAAAGAGCTAAAAACGTGACAGAACTACATACAATAGAACAAGAAGAAAGTGTTCGTTCAATACAAAGGATTCAATAGCAAACATCTGCACAAGACTTAAACTCAAAGATCTTCATTCAAACATCAAAGCTTTCTGTTTTGATAACTATTGTAAGAGTTAGTCCTAGGTGTACCATTGTAAGAAATCTTATTGTATAAGATTCAAAGTCTCTTGCTTTTTGTGCTTGAGCAACTTGTGAAGTCTCTTGCTTTTGTGCTTGAGCAAATTAGAGTCTCTTGCTTGTGTGCTTGAGCATCTGTTGAAGTCTCTTTCTTGTGTGCTTGAGCAAATAGTGTAAATCTCTTGCTTGTGTGCTTGAGCAAATTGTGTAATCTTTTGTGATTATAGTTAACTCTCTTGTTAAAGAACAAGGAGACTGGAGTACTCTCAAGTTGTGAGGGGAACCAGTATAAAAGCTTTGTGTGTTCTCTCTCACCTTCTCAACCTTGCTTCTGACTATATTTTGTTGTTGTTGAGTTATTCGCTGCAAAAATAGACTCTAATAGATTATTTAATCTTGAAGAAATTTTTAAATCCTTAAAACACAATTCAACCCCCCCCCCCCCCTTCTTGTGTTTTTCACACCTTCGGAGGAGAATTTGCAGCAAGCTCTTTACGAGCGGATGAATGTGCTCTTCTCGGCCTACCTTGTCTAGTTCTACCAACATTGTCTTCCATATCTAAACATAGGAAAAAAAAAACAAAATCAATACAAACTTTTAATCTATGAAAAATTCAAACTTATAATTCAATCAAACCTTTAATTCATACACAAATGGAAACATAATTCATATGGAAAAAAATAATTCATTTCACTCATACATTTTATCAAGCACTTAGATTACAATATAGTAAACTTAATCTCATACTCACATTTAACATAATATGCAACATGCATTCATGCTACGTACTATCTAGCCAAACTAACAATTAACCAATAATCAACAAATCAAACAACATAATCATGTTTGGAACACAAACTCATAATTTGAAATATAAGGAGAGAGGAACAAAAAATGCATATAATTGAAAATGATGAGGATGAACATATAGATTGATAAAAAATATATGAAACTTACTTGATTAAGTGTGATTTGAAGTTGGATGTTGATGTAGGGTTGAAAATGGCGTTTTGGAGAAGAAGAGACGAAGTTGGATTTTTTTTTCCCCAAAGTTCGTAAATGAACACAAAACATGTGGTTCTGTGTCTATATAAGTCTACTTCGGTTACTATAAACCGAAGTCCTTCATAGTCCACACCACTTCGGTTCGTATTAACCGGAATATCGTGACACAATTTTTTTGAACTCTGGAGGGCAAAAAAGTCAGTTTTGGGGGTAGAACAGAAAATTGGGAGGGGGGTCAGAAGAGAAATTTTCCATAAGGAATTGAACAACAAGATTTGATCCGACAAAAGATGCAATGTTCAATTTGACCGATAAATTAAAATTACTTTTTAAAGACATGGTAATAAATAATAATAATAATAATAATAATAATAATAATAATAATAATAATAATTGTTAGTGTCAGAGGTCATGACTGAGGTTCGGACCCCGCTCACTCTACTTTATGTGTGTGAGTTTTCAATGGTTTTCTCATTTCGTCTATCGAAAAAAATTACAATTCACTACATATTTCAGAGCATAAATGTTAATGGTTTACCCATCACATTGAGGTCACAATTCTTGTTGTCGTTGTGATGCGCTAATAAGTCATGAGTGTGCCTAATTTTATTCATGAGTGCTCTCGAGATTTTACTAAGAGTAACCCAATCGAGAAAGAGATGATGAATGGAACAAAAAATGATTGAATAATATGAAGGTATAAAATCTTGTAAAACCACGACATGCATATTATTAAATGCATTTTGTAATTTATTATACGTCTTAAAATTAGAAGTTGAGTCTGAAGGTGTGAAAAACACAAGAATGGGAGTTGAATTGTGTTTTGATAAGTGAAAACTTTTTCAAGATAAGAGTACATATCAGAGTCTTTTGGAGTGGATAAACACAAAACACAATAGAGAGAAAGAGAGATAGAGAGAGCAAAAACGCAGAGATTTATATTAGTTCCCCTCACAAACCGAGAGTACCAGTTCCCTTGCACTTCCAAGGTATTTCACTATAATCAAACAAGATTACAATCCTAATGCTCAAGCACACAAGCAAGAGACTTCTCAAATGCTCAAATTACAACTAACAAGAGACTTCTTCAAATGCTCAAGTTACAACTAACTAGAGATTTTTTACAAACAGAATAACACAAGAGTATATAACTAAAATTTCTAAGCTTACTAAGACTCAAAAACACTTAAGACAATAAGTGAATATTACAATTGATCTTCAGATGTTTAGACAATTATGAACTAGAAGGGTTCTTTTCAGAATGTAAATTATCTTCTTCCAATCGTTCATTAGTCTCTTCTTTTATCTTCAAGGATATCTATTTATATGAAACAAATACAGACGTTGTAGAAGAGTTTCGTTGTAGATGGACAACTGTAAGAAGATTATTGCTTGAAGTATGGAATTTAATTTCTGTCATAAAAGAGGTCATTCAAGTCCACTACTTCGTCCTTGTTCCTTTATCCATGAGTTGTCATCTATCAAAGAATGTCCTAGAAGCTTTGAATTTATCAAATCAAAACATTCTGTAAAATAGAGTATGCTTCAGGACTAGTATGACTTTAGCTTCTGATGATTTTGAAAATTTTAGCTTCTGAATGGCATGAGACTTCAGCATCTGAGGGTCTTCAGAGTTCAGCTTATGATGGACTTCGCCAGTGTAGCCTCTGAAGGTCTTTAGAGTTAGATGCTTCAGAACTTCACAAAATCTCTTCAGAGTCAGCTTCTTCAAAATATGTCATTCTTCAACAATTTAAAAGAACATTTTCTTTGTTCTAATCAAATGTGCTTTAATAAGGGACACCTGATTAAAGATATTAGTACTACCAATTGTCTATTTAATACTTTGTTATCATCAAAACTTCCATAAGGGTTTTCTTTAAAAACTCATTTTGTTCCAACAGTCTAACTCATCTTTATAAAATCAACTTCTAAGGTTGATGATTGCTTCTACTTATAAACTCATGTCAAGGTCAATTCACATGCGATGTGAGACTTCATAACACGCACCCCCACGTCTAGCACTATTGGATTTGGTGCGTAGATATAAATAATGAGTGACCCAATAGCAGGTGACCTAACGGATCTTTTAGAAACTCTTATACCATCTTTGAGAGTTTGGTATAATTCATCTTTATAAAGGCGATGATTGTCTCTATTTATAAACTCTTGTGCATGTCAATTCATATCCGATATTAACAATAAGAAGGTAAGTTTTTAGATTCGGAAATGGTTATCTCTCATGATGTTTGTGTTTATGTCCCGTGAGATACAAGTGAGCAATTTATTTTCTATGTGACAAATTGTTTGTGTAATTCGTATCGTGTTTAGTTTGTGCACATCTTGTGTCAAACTATGGTTGTGTGATTAACATATTGATCTTTTTAGTTGCTTAAAAAAATACTAGAAGAAAGGTTTCAAATTATTGTTATTGTAATTGCAACTGCAACGATCATAACCGTATACGCCACTTAAAACCATGACTAAAAGCTTTTTTATGTAGATTGCTACAATTAATTCTTAAAGCCATGCAAAAATAATTATTAAAACTTGTTTAACTACTTAAAGCCACGACTAAAAGCTCTTGTAGTTGTCCTTTTTTTTTAATCGTAACAAAAATACAAACTCTATAATTTAATTTTCTCACACTTTCGAATTTCTGTACTTCTATCAAGTATCTATTATAGAATCTACAGCACCGACTAAAATCATATAATTCGAACAAAGAAAATTGAATATGTCTCAAAATAATAATAATAGTAATAATAATAATAATAATAATAATTAAATCGATTAATATTTTTCTTAAAGTGGAATAGAAGTAATTTCCTTGATTTTGTTCTTCCATTGAACCTCAAAGTGTGTTCAATCAGGTAATAATATGTTGCAATTAGATAATTGTTGTTTCCGAGGTTAAAAAGTCGTCTAAAATAATTTTCAGCCACCGAAGATATTACTGGATTGAGTCGCGTACTAGGTCGCTTTCTTTAAGACGTTTCGCGGCACTGCCTAAAATTGTGCAAGGTTGACGATCAACCACGAAGTCCCCAGGATAAAACAGCCCAGTTCAACTGATACCGATAAATACTGAGACCAGAATTACACCCTCAAATATGGTACTAAAACCAGTGCGCTATAGTTTAAGTCCATTTTAATATGGTGCTATGACCATTCTAATATTCTAATATGGTACTGAGACCATTCTCATATGGTACTTGGACCACTCTTTAATAAAAGGACTATATGGTACTATGATCATTCTCAATTTAAAGGAACTGTGATACTATAATAACAATAATAATACTATACTAGTATTACTTAACACCGAATAATTTTCAGTATTCTATAAACGATTAAAAATAAAACATAATATAAATCTTTTAATTAGCATAACCAAATAAAGAAACCAATTAATGAGACTAATTTGTTCATTCTGGTTTTCAATTAATATAGCACAATTAATTCAAACACAAAAGAATAAAAAATTCATGGATTATGCTACTCAAGACTCAAAATGTAATTCTCATATGAAACAAGTACATGATTGAAATTAGACACTAGAAAGAACCTGGTTTAGAGAATTCGGCGGAAACAAATGCATCAGCATAGTATTTGTGGTGGTGCATAATGTTCTTGTCTCTCACTCCATCAAGTGAAGTTTACACTTCTCGACCAAACAAAATAAGATAAACTCATTTATACACTAGTTGTCAGTTGTGGATGCTCTCTCTTAAGTCTTAACATATTTATCCATAACATATGTTAGCAATAGCACTGTTACGAATAAGAAGGTAGTGGGAGATAGCTAAAGAAATGATCATCATTATGGCATTCCTTCAAGCTAGCGGTGGTGAAAGTCCACAGCTCACACACTTTTTCTAAGAGTAGTACTTTGTTTTTTGTTCTCAACTTGGAATTTTTAGAGTGCTAGAATTATTTTTATATCAAAAGACTCAATAATAGGGTGTGAGGTGGTCGTATCTTTAGGGAAAAGAGGTTAGCCCTTATGATATTTTATTTTCCATAAAATATGCTCAGTCAAAATCACATGGGTTATTCCTATTAATTAGCAATGCCATGTGTGTACCCACAACATATGTTAAGTGTGATGATAAAATGCAAAGTCTACCATCTATCCTTTTTACTTATATACACTTTACTCTACTATCTGATGCGGGACTAAAATTTTATTTTCAATTCACACATAAATGTGTTCTATGTTCCAACAATAATAGATATCGTCGTCATCATGGAAATTAAGTCATTGGCAACAAATATAAATAATGGAAATTAAGTGAACTATAGTTGTAATTAAAATAATAAAGTCATCCCTTCCAAAGAGCTTAAGAGAAAAACTTGTAGGTGTGGGCTTCAAGGATAATACTTCTCAATGCACCAATAGGTGATAAAATCATTATACCTAGCCCAAGCACAATACATATCTGCAATAAATGGAGCAAAGATATTTAAAATGTGCATAAATATTATTAAACGACGGTAATTTTATATATGGATAGTGTAAAATGTTTCACACTATCAACAAATCATAGTTATTCATATGTTTGATTTCCAAAAGTAATTATTATTTAAGTCAAAAATTTTGGAAGATACGACGGTTGTAATAGACTAAAAATGTAAAAAAAAGTATGTATGATTTAAATCTTTAATAAATTATAGAAAATTTAAAAGAAAAATAATAAACAAAGATACATACCCAATTAGTCCACCAAGACAAACCGAATTTCTTAGGTTTGTAGATTGCAAGCCACATGATACATGGAAGCTGAAAATTTAATCAAATGAATGGTTAAGTAAAATTATGATAATTATAAGAAAATTGTCCAATTATATTTACAATTTTTAATGGCTTACAAAGTATGTTGTTGGAGCAAAAGCAAATCCTCCGAAAAATCCTAGTAGACCACCGAAAAATGGAAAGGTAATGGCAACTATCATTGTGAATGCTGAAAAGAAAGAGTTATATCAATATACATAATCAAAGAAATTACAACATTGTTAGTTGTTTGATTAAAAAAGAATCATGATTAAAATTGTGCACTATTGTAGTCTACTTACCAACATATATATTACGCACAACAAAGCGAAGCATTCTACTTGGTTCGAAGTTCAATTTTTTCACCAACACACTTTCAATCATGTCGAACACGGGCATTGCATAAATCTACATAAACAATCCAAATATAAAATTCATAATTAGAATTTATTTTTTGCTTTAATATTTTCATCAAAAGAATAAGAATTCTTCAACCAAAACTTCATTATGAGTCACTCTTTTAAAAGGATAATATAAAGGACTTAATTGTCCTACCAAAAAGAATTACTCAAATCAACAAATTTTTGTTTTTAGAACCACTTAAAAAATCCAATCTTACAAATTTAAGTACTAACATCCCGTTTAGATTGACTTATTGTTGAACTTATATAAAAAACTTACGTAAATAAATAAGACTTTATTTTAATTTATAAGCTTCCATTAACAAAAACTGTATTTTTATTTATAAGCTATTTTTTTCATAAAGTACTGTGACAAACTTATAAAAATATATAAAAATTATTTACTTACATAAATTATTTTGTATAAGCTCAAAAATAAATTAATCTAAACTAACCCTACATTTAAAATAATGGTAAACACAAAACATTAAATTTTACCTGATAGCTTCCAATGACATGCAAAACAACAAACAAATTAGCCATTGCAATAAGCCAAGCTGGTTTCTCCAAAGATATAAGAACATTATCCTTGACAGCATTACCAAACATCCAATAACCAATAATAGCAACTGGAAAATAGCACAAAGCAACAATAATGTATGCAACAATAACTCCTCTCCACATAGGAACTTTGGATGGTTTTTCAGCTGTAGATGGAATTGTTGCTTGAATTTCTAACACTACATTGTGTCCAGCATATGCAAAAGCAACAGTGCCAAGTGCATTAAAGAAATCAAATACTGATCCTGCAGTACTACCAGTGCTAGTATATTGTACATTTTCTTGTACTCCCTTAGCTGCACTTGCTCCCCAAGCTACTGTTGAGTAACTAATTAAACTCAAGATAAAAATCAAAGTTAGTTATAATAGTCACTTTAGACATACATGCAAAAATAAATAAAACTAATGTTAAATGATGTGACTAAATTATATTACATTTAATTTTTCATTTTTTCTAATTGTGTGTGCGGCACTATAGCACAGTAGAATCTAATAATTAATGATATGTCATATAATTCTTTTTTAAGTGAAACGGTTAAATAGTTAGAAATTACACTCCTACATATATATAATATATAATGTGATGTTTTTACTACCTAACCTCATAGATACATTAATATGTCATACTGGTTGTAATAGTGACTACTTTCAACATGGACAAATTGTACATAAACTAAAATAAAATAACATCTAGGACAAGCAAAAAATAATAATATTTTTGAAAAAAAAAATAAAGAACAAATTTTGCTGGCATAAAAAACATATAAGTCTAAAAATCTATAAACCATAAACACTCTTTGGATTAGGCGTGTTTGTCGGTGTCGGATGCCACACTTATGATTATTTAATTATATAATTTTCTTAAATTATTATCAATCAATTTTGACGTGTTAGATGTCTGTGTCCGTGCTTTATAGCTAAAAATTAATATAGCTAGAGAATAGAAAGAAGAGTTGATATTACCAAAAGGACATGACTGCAGCAACCAAAGAGACACCAGAAATGGAGTTGAAATTAGGTAGATGAGACAAAACAAAATGAGGTGAAGCAAATATCATAATGAAGAAGCTCAATTTGATTGGTTTGCAACTTGGACACACTGTATTATGGAATTTTTGCAATGATTTACCACCAGTGACCATGTAAACAATGTTCACACCAACTTCTACCACAATCTGTTGAGGCACAACAATATAAAGACCTAGTTTTTCACCAAATGCATGTTGACCCAATTCATGGTATCTATCAAAACGTTTTCCTGGAACCATTTCATGCATTTGAACCATTTGCCATAATGTGTATAGGGTGATGATCCATGATAGGATAAGTATAGTCACACCTGCACCCCTGAGTAGAGTAAAACAAGTATTTATTAGTAACCGAGTTATACGAACGGGTACCAGAAGAATAATATCTATCACTTTGAGTATGTTGAGTATCCCTTGTACTTTATTTTAATATATTTTAATATATTTATTATCTTTGATAAAATTCATACATACAAGTTGTTTCTTTATTTTATTTTAGATGATATTTCATGATGATATTAATAAGTGTAATTTAGGTTAGAAATATACCATCCAAGTTGTGACATAGCAAAGGGGAGACCAAGAACACCAGCTCCAACCATAGCAGTGACATTGTGAAAAGCTGAATACCACCATTTTGCATTTCTATCAGCATTAATTGGAAGCCACTCATCAATTTGTCTTTGCCTCTCTGATTTTTCAATCTATTTGAAACAATAACAATAAATTAAATGAGTTCTTTTTCAAACTATATATATATATATATAATCTATCTATATACATTAACAAAAATAAAATAAACGTCTACGTGAAAATAAGATAATGCCACAAAATGAGTTAACCAAATTACAAATCACAATAAATTATTGAAAATAAACTCTTTAAAATAAAAGAAAATTCTATTTAGTAATAAAAAAAATTAATAAAAATACTTATTTACAGAAAAAGAAGAATATTATGTGGCATCGTGTAGTTCATGTGGTCGATATCATGAAAAGTTGTTTCTAAAGTCAATTGTCTCCATACTCTTACTATATAAAGAGCAATCATTCATATGGAATAAAAGTCTAATGTAAGTGATACGAAAAGCAACAATTACTATGCCATGTGAACAATTAATTTATGTTGGGTACGTTCATACTTGTGTAACTTGGAAAAAATTAGATGACGGTTACAATTGATGATCTTCTATTTTTGATCAACTATGGTAGGTACATAATAATAACAATAGATAAATAGAAAATAAACTTTTTTCACCAAAAAAGAGAAAAAGAAAATATACTATTTTACATCAACAATCGACGTGCAATGACAACCATATGTTTCATTAAATCACAGCAATATTATTTATTTATATAAAAAAAATCAGATATTATATGGACATTTTGTCAATTAAAAAAAATCTTAAACTTTAAATATTTTTGCAGAAACTGATGAAAAGATAGAAATAGAAAAAATTATATGGAAATTAAGTCTCATAAATTTGAGGAGATTCTAGTCATAAAAATTGACAGCTAGTAGAATATTCTTCCACAGAATTCTACAGCTGTTTTATGAATTTAAATTATTGTTTTTACTTTTTACATTAAAGTTCCCAAAAAAGGAAACTAAAAATTACATCTGTGCATGCCTCAACAATATACATAATTGATTCTGATATAAGAAAATACATAATTGATTCAAAAAACTAATATTCATACCAAACAAACAAAAAAATCACATCAACATGCATACCAGATTACACCATATTTTCATCATACCAAAAGACTTGAATAAAGGGGAAAAGAACACTCTAAAAAAAAAAATTACAATATCATTTGGCAAAGTAAATAAAACCTTCAACCAGAACAAAAATTTACTAGTATAAATACACTCGAACAATTGAAGCTATTAGTCATCAATCTAAAAAGTGAACTTTATAGATGAGATAAGGTGAGAATAACAATAAATAAAATCAATAAAATATAACATTACTCAGCAAGTAATAAAACTTTCACCTGAACAAAAAATCACTTTCAAAGTACTATAACTAGTATAAATATACTCAGCCATCGAATAGGTGCCTATCTCTCAGATCTCATATATTTTAGATATATCAAATATATTAGTCATTAGTCATCAATCTAAAAAGTGAACTTTATACATGAAACCAGATGAGTATAACAAAATTATGGCGGAAATTCTAAGCTTCTAAACCAAATACATAACTGCATACAAATTAAAAAATTTCCTAAACTTATGATTGTTGTTCTCAAAATCATCCTTCAAGTATGTATGCTTAGCATTGTTTCTATTTTTCTTAAAAAAAAAAAAAAACAAAGAAGAAACAATGGTTTCTCTTTCTTTGTTTAGAATTGCAATATGTGTAAAAAAAATATGTACTGAAATTTATTTATTTTAATATATGATTGATTAAAAGCAATTTGAACGAAATAAGAAACCATATATGCATGCTAATTGAACATAAAATAGTTCTGAATTTTTTCTGGAATGAATAAAATAGTTTTGAATTGAATGAATAACATAAGAGAAACTTACATTTGATGATTCCGTTCCTAAATTTGCCATGACTGCGGAAAAAGTAGAATCCTTGTTTACACACGTATTATTATTTGATATATGTGAGTATTTATAGGATTAGTGTTGTGTGCTTTTATTCGATATACATAAGTATTTATAGGATTAGGATTATCAACAAAAAAAAACAGATTAGTCTTGTGTTTTTTTTTTTTTTTGACAGTAAGATTAGTGTTGCGTTGTTTTTGGCATTTATTATTTTTTAATGAGATTAAATGATATATGAGATATTAAAAAGTAAATATATTATTGCTTTTGCTGACTTGGTTTGACTAACATTCGATAGAGACGGTATATGATAAGGAATTGAATGAATAAGATAGAATAGACGCTTATCTTATCATATAAAATAAAGGAGATGTTTGTTTCTCTTCTTTTTTTTCCTTTTTTTTTTTTTTTTTTTTGATAATATGAGATGTTTTTTTCAAGTTATATTTTTTATATTTCTGCGAATAAAAGGATAGGAAATTTGTTACAAGTTTGTTAATTTTTTTGTTAATTTTATGTCCGAGTATAAAAAGTTGTTGGGAAACGAAAAGCTTTCCCCAAAAAAAAGGGTGAAAAATTTGTTACAAGTTTGTTAAGTATAATGTTGGCCAAAAAAAAGTTTGTTAAGTATAATTATCAACTAACGTTCATATTATAAAGTTTTTCAAAATATTTAGATGGTTAACCAAACTTTTTTTTTTAAATACCGGAATTCATCCTTGTATTCCCCAAAAAGATGCCCCCTTAATTATGTGCATTATTGATACTACTAAGAATTATGCTAGCAACACACCATTTAACACACTCTTTTATACACATTCTATCTAATTGGTTGAATTTCAAATGATCCCACCAAATTTATGTGGGGCCTACATAATTTAGTGGAATCCATTTGAATTTCAACCAATTAGATAAAGTGTGTTAAGAAGAGTGTGTTAGAAGGTGTGTTGTTAGCACTATAGAGAATTTTAGATTTTTTTTTTTTTGGAATCAAGATATTTTTTCTTTCAAAACATCGTGAATAAATAAATAATTCTTTTTTTTTTACAAATGTAATTTTTTTTTTTACATAGTAAATAAGTAATTCTATTAAGCCACTAGGTTTAATTTAATGGCGAGGGGTTTGAGTATTGGACCGAGTGTAAATATAAGGGGTGTATTTAGCAAAGTCCAAACATTATTTGATAATCCATACAACAGCCTAATGCATACACAACATCCAGCCCAACTTCACTTGAAGGCGCGACATAGAGGACGAGATACCTATCTCTCGTAAGGCGAGATACGACGAAACAGGCGAGACGCCCACGATCCCACGATCTATCATTGTAACCGCTATTCTCCCCATTTATCTCCATCTTCCTTACTGTCACATCCCGTTTTATTTATTTATTTATTTGGGTTTATTTATTTAATTGTCATGTTTGTGTTATTTAATTAAATTATGTGGCATTAGGTGTGGAGGTGTGTTTAGTAGAGTAGTGTATTGATGAGGTGTGAATATTAGAATTGGGCTTGGTGTGTTGGGCTTTAAATAAGTGGAGGGTAGTTTTGTAATTAGAAGTGGAGTGTGACCTAGATATAAATAGGTGGTTTTAGAGAGAGAAATTCATTTTTGTGTTGTTTTTGGTGGAGATAGAGAGAAAAGCTCTCATGAGAATAGAGAAAGAAATGGTTAGAGAAGAAGATGAAGAACAAATAGAGAAAAGTCAAGTTAGAGGGGAAGATTGAAGAGGGAAAGCTAGAGAGATTCTTCAATCAATGAGTGATTAAAAGGGGGAGAAATTACATTTCTCTTTGCCTAAACCCTCTCACTCATTTTGTGTTGAAAAGATGATATTTTTATGAATTTGTATGAATCAAAATGCTATCTTTTGAATGGATTTCGTGTTATACATATCTTATGATGCTAAAAGTACGAATTGATGATATTAAAAATGAGAATTTATGGATGTTTGGATGAATTTATGAGTTCTTTGAGTTTTGACCAAAAACATGATAAATCTTTGATTGTTGATGATTTGGATGTTTTTATGTGTTATAAATTGTACTTCTATGCGTATAAGTATGTTTATAACTTAAATGAAGTTTTGGAAGGTTGAAGGATTGAAATTCATATTTAATTGTGCAGAAAAATGGTTTTTAATGAAGTCTGAAGCTAAATCGTAACTTTTTACCCTTTTGAAATCTGAATTGGTTTTTATGATTAACATGAAAGTTGTAGATCTTTTCCTTAGCTTTCCAACGCATTTTACGGCGTCTCAATCTGATGCTCATAGCTCAAGTTATGATCTTCGCATTGAGTAGCGTTTTTCAGAAAAACGAACTTTCTGTTGTCAGCTCGCTGGTGGTCGCTGGGGCTCGCTGGGCGACCAGTGGATTCGCCAGTGCTCGCCAGGTGAGCTGAAACTCTGTTTTTGGTCGCTGGGCCTCGCCGGGCGAAAGTGCCTGACCCAGACTTCATTCTTTGGTGTTTTTTATGTTGATAATGGTTTAATACATGAGTTATTATGTTCTTATGTCTGTGTATGATTGATGATGATGCTCATAATCTAATTAATGAGTATGAATGTGAAATTGATGATTAGTGATGATATTGTTGAAGTTATATATATGTACATGTGTGTTATATATATATGATTGGTGAATATTATAAAAATTGATGATAATGATGGATGATGATAATAATGATGTTAATGTTGTTGATTTATATATATGCATAATTGTGCTATATATATATATATATATATATATATATATATATATATATATATATATGTTGATGATTATGATGATGATGATGGTAGTTTAATACATAAGTTATTAACTCTTATGAATGTATATGATTGATGATGGTATTTTCGTATATTTGACGGGTATGTATGATGATATTGATGATGAATTGAAATGAATATATATGGTGTCTGTTTGTATATGTGCAAAACAATGGATGGTGAGTTGGTGAAGTCATGTAATTTACATGCAATTGTTGGTGATGTTTTATATGTCTATGTACATTTTGTTGGAGACACCTCATGCATTCATATGTCGTGTCTAATGGATGGTGAATATGGATGGTGAAACGGATTCTTGTATCCGAATTTGACGGTGAATGGTACCACATATAGTTGTGTCTAGGAACATAACATTGAAGGTGACATTAGTTGCATTAGGAAGGTGAAACACTTAATTGTGCTATGTGTTGATGATTGGTAAATGGTTAAGTATGCATTACTTATGTGTTGATGAATGGTGATTAGATATATGTACATTAATTGTGAAATGTTCTTATATTGTTAATGATGTTGATTTATGATGGATGTGTAGAAAGTTTAGTAGAATATATATATATATATATATACTTGTTGACATATGATGTTGTTGAGATAAATGATAGTACCTTACTTCATTTATTATGTGTCGGTTAAATAAATCTAACTCTCTGTTTTATGTGTTTGCTGGATCGTTGGGTGATTCAGATCCTCAGGTGTTGTGTTATGCTCAAGTTTGTCGGTGAAGCTCTGCTCTGATTAGGACACGGAAAGGGTTCTTGTATATTGAGTCTTTTATGTATTTATGTTGTATTAAGTGAGTACTTTCTTGTATAGACCGGTGAATACTATTTTTATTATTTAGTATTATTTTTGGAGAATGTAATACTCAAACTAATGTTTTGTATCTTGGTCTTGATTTAAACAACGAAGTCTTTTTATCCGCTGCGAGTTTTTGTAAAATATTTTTGAAAGTTAGAATTTTATGTAAATTCGGGTTTGGGTGTTACACTTGCGACTAGGAGCACGATTTATATGTGTTCTGGTGAACAAATAAAGGGGTATGAAAAGTAATTAAATTGGACCGTCGATAAATAAAATAATCAGTCTAATATCAATATTCCTTCGTTGTCCGTCCTCTTTTTCATCAATGTTACAAGTATTTATAGATTACACAAGGAGGGGATCTTTCCCGCCCTTTTTCTTCGTTGGTCATCCCACGTTCCTTCTATACATTTAATCACATGCTTATTTGCAAGGTGATTATGGGGAACATGGCTTGAACATCATGGTTTCTTCTATATCATGCTCCTATTCGTGCGAAAGGTGGAGATAAATGGGGTGAGTCGTCATGGGAAAATAACGGTTATAGTGATAGATCGTGGGATCATGGGATCGTGGGTGTCTCGCCTAATTCGCCGTATCTCGCCCTATGAGAGATAGATGCCTCGCCCTCTATGTCATGCCTTTATGCGAAGTTGGGCTTGAACTTTGCGTACGCGTTGGGCCGTTGCTATTGAACCGTTGCATGGATCATCAAATAATGTTTGCGCTTTATTAAATTACACCCCTTAGATTTACACCCGGTCCACAACCCCTCAAGCACGAGGCTCAGTGGAGGCTCAGTGGTGATAATGGGCGAATTTTCTGTTGATAACCGCTGCTGTTCGTGACGAATTTTTCGGATTTGCATGCGTCCCATGATGCACTTCTTTCTACTATCAATGGGTATTATAAATAGGGGATCATAGAACTATATCCATCATACAAACTTCTCATATTCTTTGCTTTAATCCAACTATGAATTCTCCAAACTCTGTCCTCGAATCTCTGGTGGCTAGAATCATTAAAGCTTTGAAAGGCCTACTTCGTCATGACATAAATGATTTGATTGATCAAGCAGATGATTTCTCCGATTTTGCTGAAGAGTTTAGGTCAGCTTCCTGGAGGTTGACTAATGTTGAGCTGCGCTTAGGGATGTCAACGGGGCGGGGAATGTGCGGAGGAAGCATCCCCGTTCCTGAAATGTCCGCGGAGAAATTTTGCCTCTCACGGAGGAATTTTTGCCTCCATCCCCACGGATCCCCACGGTACCCACGGGGATCCTCGGAGATCGATTATTAAAAAATTTCTATATTTTACGGACAAAATTATGACGTTTTTTTTTTTTCTTTTTTTATTAAAAAATAAATAAATATTTTGCATCTTTCTTTTTTAATGATCAAAACAACACATAATGCATTTCATAAACAAAAACAATGCATAACAACATATGCATAATCATACAAAAATTCATAAACAAAACATATCATAATTCATAGTAAAATAGAAACCTAGAATTGTCAAGTATAAGTAAACCTAGAATAATAATAGTAGTAAAAATATATATTTAAGTATATATAGACGGATTCGGGGAATCCGCGGAGACGGATGCTTAATCCCCGATCCCCGCCCCGAACTGCCTCCGGGGGAAGTTTTGCCTCCATCCCCGTCTCCACGGGGAAAAAATATCCGTTTTCGGATCTCCGAACGGGGCAATCCCCGCGGGGATCCGCTCTGACGGATGCAAATTGACATCCCTAGCTGCGCTTCCTTGAGAGGGTAATGTTCCTTAAGGATAGCTTAACTGACGATGGAGCTTTTATTGAATTTGTTGAGGATGTTCACCACCTTCATAATGAGTTGGTTTCTGACTTGTTTGATCAGACTTGGCGTCTGAAAGAGAGCATGAGAGTTCATGAGGAAGAGGCAGTGACGCATCGTATGAAGGTTCTAGAAGATGAGCTGAAGGGTTTGGCCAAGAAGAAAAAAGAACTTCGTGTGAGTAACAAAGATTAAATTTCTGCTTTGCTGTTCAAGCGTCGTGAACTTGCTCGCCTAGAGGTCAAGACGAGGACTCTAGGAGAAAGTCTCAAGAAGATCAATGATGACCTGGTGACGTCCAAGAAATACAAACGTGCCCTGGAGGATATGCAGACCATGGCTTTGGATGCTGCTCCTGATGTTTAGATATTTCGTTGCTTTGATATAGTTTCAATTGTTGTTTCCCTTTCAGTAATTTTTCCCTTTCATGTATTTCCCTTTTGTACTTTGCATTTGAAGTAATGAAATGAATTTCCTTCCTTAAATTCCTGCTTGCATACACGTTAGCAAATGACAAATAAAAATAACAAAATATAGTATATCTCGCCTCTTGTGGGCGGGTAAGATGTCACGCCATAGGGCGAAAAGATTTTGTAATGTATTTAGTCGATATGGTATCACGCCATAGGTGAAGTATCCAACGTTTCTTCTTCTGTTTAAATTTCAAATTGACAACTGTCACAAACGTGCTTCCCACGCTGACACGTGTCTCGAGACGTGGTTTTAACCAATGAATAACTGAACGTTTCCATTTCATTGACAGTTTTTCGCGTATAAATACGTCATTTTTTCTTCTTCAACACTTTTTCTAACTTTCTTTTCTTGTTTATTTAGAATTCATGGAAAAATCTTCCAAAAAACAAAGTGTTGTTCCAACACGTAAAAGTTCTAGGGCTAAATCCTCTAAACTCCTTCCTTCCATACCTAAATCTTCCAAGAAAACTTCTTCTACCACAATTAAAAATTCCAAGAAACACAAACGTCATATCGTGGAGGCTGAAGCCTCTGATTCTGATAAAGCTGATTCAGACTATGTTGAATATTTAAGGACTTATCGTCCAGAAGATGAATCTTTGGATTCAGATCAAGAAAACTCCCGATTAACGGCGAAGTCCAAGCTAATTTCGGGGAAGGAGAAGGTCTTTCATCCGATTTTACGATTTATAGTCGATTTTAAGGCTTTTGGCCGATTTTAGGTTTTTCATCTGATTTCGTCTGGTTTTAAGTATTCAAATTTCACTAAATTAATTTTTATTTTTTATAATTTAATATCAAACTCCTTTTTTGCCCATTTTTTTATAATTTTCGTATGATAAAAATCTCATTTGTTTATGACCCATAACAAACGGATCCTAAAAGTGATAGTTATAAGCTTAAATTGTTATTTCAAAATTGTATTGTTGAACATAACTTTTTTCTGCATAATATGTTTAACCCACAAAGTTAAATAAATATTTTATTCACTAAATTTAAACTTAAAAGAATTTAAGCACCAAAATATCTATAAAATGAAGTAAATGGCCATTAGTATGTTGAAACACGCCATTTCAAACATTAATACAATATATGTTTAAAGGGTCAGGATCAAATGACACTAACTTGTTTGACACAAAATGTTACTGAAATTCTGGCACCTACTGGGCACAGATGTCAAGACAGAAGCTATAGCAATTGTCGTACGTAATCAGTTGTAAAGCTAAGACAAATGCTCTAGCGTATGTCCACAGTAGTATAATAAACAAATGCAAGCAACAGACAATGAAGTAAATAACACAGAGAATTGTTAACCCAGTTCGGCGTAAACAACGACCTACTCTGGGGGCTACCAAGCCAGGAAGGAATCCACTATAATAGATCTAGATCTAAGCCCACAGCAAACATACAAGTTTACGACTTATCTCCTAGACTCTACCCGTGCTAACTCAACCTAGGAACTCCTAAGTTTGAGACCCCGTCTCACTTCCTTTCTATCACAAACCTTGTGATTATACTAGTTATACAAACAGCGCGGTTTCACTAACCAAAAACAAACAGTCTCCGTACTTAAAAGCTTGGGAGAAGTTTCACAAATTACAAACCAAAACAGTCCTAAGCTTGCATCAAGTAGACACAAGAAAGGCTCACAATTAACAAGACTCAAACCCTAAAACTATATTCTTCAAATACGGCTTCAGTAGTCTTTTAGGTTTTAGTCTTCACATATATATATGACCTGAGTTAGCATGGGCTAGGTCTTCATCTTGGACTTTAAACTTCAGCTGTCCTTTTGCAAAGTCCAGCACACATGAAATGGAAAGAATCACTTGTTTCCATAAATGGCGTAGCATCTTCTGGAAAATACTTCTTGGTGCAGCCGCCTTATAAACCCTTGTTTAAAACGTGCGTCTTGATAAACAAGTAAGGCGAAAATAGTGCTTCATAGAATCTTCAAAGATATGGCGCGCAAATAGAGCATTAATTACCGGCATTACAAATGTTGTACCCACATGCTACGGCATCTGGTCCAACATCTTGCTTGAACTTGTTTTTCCAAAATGAGACCAACATACAAAACACCAACAATCTCCCCCTTTGGCAAATTTTGGCTAAAACAAATTAAGACCAGTTCTGGAGAGATGCAGTACATACCTTCCTTCAAGTCAACACAAACACACAGCTAAGAAGGAAGATAATACATTGTCACATTATTTTCAAAAGAGATCTTCAGGTGAGAAATAATGAACAAGCAGCATCAGAGGCATGCAACAGCGGAAGTACACAACTTAGCCTCATAGGATACAAGATAGGAGAGAAATAAACTCTCACACATAAGCGCCATACAGTTTAACCAGGAAAAATAAATTCCCACAAATATGAATCACCATAGGAAAAAATAAATTCCTACACCTCTGAGAAAAATAAATTCTCAGGTATCAAGTCTAGCATTTGGAATGGCATCTGTCACACACAAGATTCATCATAACAAAAGTAGATTGCTCCCCCTGAGTTCATGCATATATCACCGTAGAGAATACCTCCCCTCAACAGAACATACATACACATATAGATATAGCATACCTGCTCCCCCTCAAACATAGCACATTCATAGACAGATAGATGGTGTAGCATGTGTCACATCATTATCACGAACAGAACATATACCTTTACTACTACTCCCCCTTTTTAGCCATAATTTTGACAAACATAATACTGCATGCATTGATGGAAGAAAATAGAAGTAGCAACACATCATAGTACCATTATTACAGACAAGTAGCACATGCAAGTGCACAAAATATCCTGGGCATAGCCCTCAAAGTACAGACAGAAAAGAAAAAAAATAGGAGCAGAAAAACACAGGAGCAAAGACATCATTCAGAAGGGCTTTCATCAGAGCCCTCTATCACAGGTTCCCCATCAGCAGCAACAACATTATTACCAGCTTCAGCTTCCTCAAGCTCCAGGGCTTGGATAACAGCTTCCAGCTTCAACTTCTGGTCCTCTAACCCTTTGCAGGTAGCTTTCAGCTCTGCAATCATATCCTTCCTTGTCAGTGCAGCAGATGACTTCTGGACAGATGTTGTAGCCATGTCTGGAGCATGTGTCCCTTCAAACAGCTTACTGTGCAAAATCAAAGGAGTTTTCCTCTTCATTGGGAAATCAGAACTCCTCAGAATACCAGGTTGTTGACTCAGAATAATACCACAAAGCAAAGTGGGAAAAGCAATGGGCTTTTTTATGGCCATACTGTCAGCATGCTTCAAAGTTTGATTAAAAATATAAGAGCCATAATCATACTTCACTTTGGATCCAATGGTGTAGACCAGACGAGCCAAGTCAGTAGAAATATCAGAGGTGTGCACAGTGGGCACCCAGTTCACAGTGCCAATCTTGTTCAAACAAGCAAACTTCACAGATAGTTTGCTGGAAGACACCTTCTTTCCCTTGGGCCATTGCTTCACATGACCATTTGTAATTGCCTTGGCCAATTCACCATCAGTCAGCTCTACCTCAGGAGTTCTATCATCATCCCTTCCCAGAAACTCATTAATGATTGAAGGAGAAAAATTAACACGCAAGCCACGAACAAAAACCTTATGATACTCAGGACTTTGGGGGTTATCACAATCCTCAGGGACATTCACAATGAACTCTCTTACCAGCTGTTCATAACAATCTCCTAGTCCCCACACAGTCTTCATCAACCCAGCTTCCTCAATCAAGCTCACTATATCAGTACACTCAAGAGCTTCTTTTCCAAGTTCTCTCTCTAAAGCAACCCTTCTCTGAACAACATACTTCCATTTGCCTATACAACTAGCAAGATGAAATGAAATATTATCAACAGGAATCTCAGGTACATTAGCAGGTACCTTCTTACCACCTACACTTTTTCCTGCCAATAGATGCTTCACCAGAAGCTTCACCTTTAGTTACAGACTTCTCAGCTTCATAATCAGAGTCACTTTCAGCAGCTTTCCTCTTTAATTGTTTCTTTTGGACAACAGGTGTTTCATATTTACTCTTAGGTCTAGGAGGTCCATACATTTGTTTCTTAACAGATTTCTTCACAGATTCTACAACAGGGGACTTGGGGACAGATGGTATAGCTTTACCAGAACTGCTCCTCAGTCTCTTAGCCACACCAGCACCAAATGTCTTCACCAGAGGAGGAGACTTAGACCTCTCCTTATCAACATCAATTTACCTTGTTCCCATCAGACTCAACTTGCATACCCTTATCAGCATTCACATCCATCTCACCATCAGAATCAGCTTCTTCAGTGGAGCCACTCTCCTCTTCTGAGGAGTCACTAGAGGAGCCTTTCCTTTCACTCTCCACATTATTCTCAGTTTTCTCACTCTCATCAGACTTAGATGTTTCAACTGCTTTGTTAGTCACAATATCATTATCAGCTTTCTTACTAACATTACATGTCTCATCAGCATTGCCACTACTAAAACCAGAATCAGAACAAACTTCTGCTACAGTATCATGATGACGAACCTGTTGGTCTAAAGATGCTTGAGCATCTGGCACAACATCAGATTGAGGAACAGAGTCCTTGATGGGATTCAAGCCATCAATATCCACAGGATCAATATCCACTTCCATTTCATAAGTACTGGGAGCAGTCTCAGGATGCTTCATAGTATTCACATCAGCAGTAGCTAGGGTTTCAACCTGACTAGTATTCCCTAAATTTTCAATCTCAACAGACTTTTCAGTTATTTCAACATTACTCCTAGTCTTCTCAGTCTCATCACTAGGATTCTTCTCAGCAACATTATCATTATCCTTAGTA
This sequence comes from Trifolium subterraneum, assembly GCA_951799995.1. Taxonomy (NCBI): domain Eukaryota; kingdom Viridiplantae; phylum Streptophyta; class Magnoliopsida; order Fabales; family Fabaceae; genus Trifolium; species Trifolium subterraneum. The sequence goes on along the minus strand of OX637466.1, from coordinate 7,634,332 downwards.
ACTATACCAATATCCTTTTCAGCCTCTAAATCAGAAATACCTAGGGTTTCAGTTTGTTTAATTTCACCTAGATCTTCCAAATCAGCAGATTTTTCAACAATTTTTTGTTTATCAACACAAGAATCAGAGAGCACAGCAGGGTTACCTTTTGTATCATGGCTAGAAGCGCCAACATCAGTCGCGACATCGCCCGATTTGAAGGGATTGTCAGACTTGTACAGATCAGTCATAGTGAGACCAATCGTTGCTGATGATTCACCACGTTTCCTCTTTGGCTTCGATTTTGAAATCTTCTTCGATACAGCAGGAGACTTCGTTACCTTCTCCTTCTTCACAGCACTCTTTGATCTTGTTGTACGAACCTCCAAATCGGATGCATGCACAGTATCAAGTGGCGTTGCTTGAACAATTAACGCAGTTGATTGTTCCTTGGCTTTTGATCAAGTAGATTTTGAAGGAGTGGCAGTGGTAGAATCTTTTTGAGCAGTGCTTTTGGTTGGAGTAGATATGATGAGATTAAGAATTTTGGTGGAGGTAGACGGTTTTGAGATTGAAGGAGAGTAGAAAAGTTCAGAAATAGAATGGGAAAAGTTTTTGGTAATAGAGTGAATAAAGCGTGAAGTAGGGAGTTGATGATGTAGGTAGTTATGGGAAGTTTGAATTTTGCTTCCTAAAATCGCGTGCACCACTAAAGGGAGGGAAGAGAAAAAATCCAGCGCACGCCACTTCACTAATTGCTACAATTCATAGAGACATATTCCCAATTTACCCCTTAGCTTCTCAAATTGGTTAGCATCTAGAGCTTTTGTGAATATATCAGCGAGCTGTTCTTCAGTAGCAACATGTTTCAAAACCACCACATTTTCTTCTACTAAATCTCTGATAAAATGATGACGAATATCTATGTGCTTAGTCCTACTGTGTTGTATAGGATTTTTGGAAATATTGATTGCACTCAGATTATCACAATACAATGCCATAGCATCTTGCTCAACATTATACTCCCTTAGCATCTGTCTCATCCAGACAAGTTGTGAACAACTACTCCCAGCTGCAATGTATCCAGCTTCAGCAGTTGAGAGAGACACACAATTCTGTTTCTTGCTAAACCATGATATCAAGTTTTCTCCCAAGAAGAAACAACCACCAGAAGTGCTCTTCCTTTCATCAGCACTGCCAGCCCAATCTACATCACAATACCCAATGAGTTGAGAGTTGTCACTATGTGAGTACATCATGCCGTAGTCACATGTGCCACTAACATACTTGAGAATTCTTTTCACTTGTGTTAAGTGACTCATCTTTGGATCAGCTTGGTATCTTGCACACACACCCACTGCAAAGCTAATATCAGGTCTACTAGCTGTAAGATATAAGAGACTTCCTATCATACTTCTATAAAGACTCTGATCAACACTAACACCCTTCTCATCTTTTGTCAACTTTAAATGAGTAGGTGCTGGAGTCCTTTTGTGAGTAGCAGTGTCCATTCCAAACTTCTTGACAATATTTTTTGCATACTTACTCTGAGAGATAAATATTGTCTCATCCATTTGCTTCACTTGAAGTCCAAGAAAGAATGTTAATTCGCCAACCAAACTCATCTCAAACTCTGACTGCATCTGTTTGATAAAAAGCTCCACCATCTGACTTGACATCCCACCAAACACTATATCATCAACGTAAATTTATGCTATCATTAATTTGCCATGTTCTTCTTTTAAAAACAGAGTCTTATCATGTCCTCCTTTCCTGTATCCATGATTGACTAGAAATTCAGTCAATCTCTCATACCAAGCTCTAGGAGCTTGTTTCAACCCATATAAAGCTTTCTTTAACTTGTAGACATGATCAGGAAGATCTGGATTCACAAAGCCTTTTGGTTGTTCCACATACACCTCTTCATTTAAGTACCCATTGAGAAAAGCACTCTTAACATCCATCTGGAAAAGTTTAAATTTCATAATACATGCAACACCAAGTAACAATCTTATGGATTCTAATCTAGCAAATACATGAAAGTACTTGATAGTAGGTTTTCTTCCTTTCCACAATTCATACAAGCTGTTTGTTGTTCCAGCTCTTAAAGTGACACGATTAAGAATGTAACATGTTGTATTCATGGCTTCAGCCCAAAAGTGTTGAGGAAGTTTCTTTGAATGTAGCATGACTCGAGCACATTCTTGTATAGTTCTATTCTTTCTTTCAACTACACCATTTTGTTGGGGTGTAATAGGTGATGAGAATTCATGTCCTATTCCCTCAGCAGTGCAAAACTCAGAGAATCTTGAGTTTTCAAATTCTCTACCATGGTCACTTCTGATTCTGACAATGACACTTTCTTTTTCTCTTTGAAGTTGTTTACACAAGTCCTTGAAAGCACAGAAGGTGTCTGACTTTTCTCTGAGAAAGTTGATCCATGTGAATCTTGAGTAGTCGTCTACCACAACAAAAGCATATCTCTTACCACCTAGACTCTCAACCTGCATAGGACCCATCAAGTCCATATGTAGTAATTCAAGCACCTTTGAAGTAGTCAGATGCTGCAGGTTCGGGTATGGCATCTTAGTCTGTTTCCCAATTTGACATTCACCACATATGTTTCCTTCGTCAATCTTTAGTTTAGGTACTCCTTTTACCGCGTCTTCAGCTATAACTTTCTTCATACTCCTTAGATTAAGATGACCCATCTTTTGATGCCATAACTTGACTTCATCTTCTTTAGTAATGAGACAGATGGAGATTTGAGCATTTTCTTCAGAAATCCATAAGTAACAGTTATCCTTTGACCTGACTCCTTTCATTATAGATTCACCATTCTCATTTGAGACAGTGCATTCAGATTTCGTGAAGTTCACGCTCATTCCTTGATCACATAATTGACTGATACTTATGAGTTTTGCAGTCAATCCTTCCACCAAAAGGACATTCTCAATTTTAGGAAACTCATTTGCAGTGAGACTTCCTATGCCCTTGATCTGACCTTTGGCGCCATCACCAAAAGTAACATAGCTGGTAGTATATGCTTTAACATCAGTTAGATAACTTCCAACACCGGTCATGTGTCTTGAGCAACCACTATCAAAGTACCAATCATTTCTGGACGAAGCTCTCAGAGATGTATGAGCTATGTGAGCAACATCATTTGCTTTTGGTTTCAATTCCTTCTTTGCATTGCTTGAATCAGATTCGTACCTGAAATTATTATACCTTCTTGGAAACCCATATAGTCTAAAGCATAAGGGTCTGATGTGACCTTTTCTACCACAATAATGACAGATCCATCCCTTAGGTTTAGGACTTATTCTGGCAGACGGATGTTGTTGAACATGCTGTGGCATCTGTCTGGTTTCAGTAGGATCATAGGTGTCCTTAGCAGGAACAAATGTTCTAGTAGATGTACCCTTTTTCTTTTTAGGATAGTTATAATCTACTCCAATGCCCTTAGGTTTCCCAGCAACTTGACCCTCAACCAGTATATCTAATCTTTCAGTTCCATTATTCAACAGTCTAAGTTGTTTATTTAAACTAGTCAGCTGATAGTTTAATGTGGTTACCTCATCTTTAAGAGCAGATGTCTCGGACAGATGATTTGCCTTCTCAGATTGTAGCTGCTTTGTGAGTTGAGTTATTTGAGCTTGATGCTTCACCTTCTCAGCTTGCAACTTACTTATAGTGTTTTGTTGCTGCTGACATACTTCTTCACTTCTATGACTCAGTGCTTTATATGATGCAGCTAGTTCATCAAAGGTCAGTTCTTCATCATCTGATTCAGATTCAATAATTCCAGTAAGTGCAGTGATGTGATTTGCAGACTCAGAGTAGTCATCATCCTCAGAGTCGTCTTCATCAGACCAAGTGACAGCCATAACCTTCTTCTGTTTCTTCAGGAATGTTGGACATTCAGCTCTAATGTGTCCATGACCTTCACATTCATGGCATTGAACACCTTTTCCTGTAATGGCCTTTTCTTCAGGTCTGTATTTTCTTACACCATTAAATTTTCTGTTATTATCAGAGAAACTGCCTTTAGCATTTGTCCTGCCTCTTCCATCCATCTTCTTTAATATCCTGTTGAACTGCCTGCCTAGGTGTGCCATAGCTTCAGATAAATTTTCATCAGTTTCCAAGGCATTTTCTACTTCCTCATTTTCAGTGGTGTTGGTTACAAGGGCTATACTCTTCTTCCTCTTTTCAGTTTTTTCTTTAGCCGCCAGCTCATAGGTTAGCAAGGAGCCCACCAAGTTTTCAAGTTTCATCCAGCCTATATCATGCACTTCTTCCATGGTAGTAACTTTCATATCAAACATCTTAGGGAGAGATCTAAACATTTTTCTTACCGTTCTTTCCTCGCTTAGCTTTTCTCCTAGAGCATCAAAGTTGTTAGCATAATCCAGAATGGTCATGTGGAAGTCATGGACAGATTGATCTTCACCCATCATTAGATTCTCAAACTTCACGGTCAGAAGCTGTAGCCTTGAATTTTTCACCTTTGCAGTGCCTTCATGTGTAGTCATTAGAATTTCCCATGCTTCCTTAGCCACTGAGCACTGTTTGATCATCCTGAATATGTTGTTGTCCACAACATTGAATAAGGCATTTAGCGCCTTGGAGTTACCATGTGCAAGCTCATCCTCTTCCTTGGTCCAATCCGCTTTTGGTTTTAGTTCACCTGTGGTTTTACCATCTTTGTCACGTATCACTGGATGCTCCCATCCCGTTAAGATAGCCTTCCAAGATTTGCTATCAAGTGATTTAATAAATGCCACCATTTTGGCATTCCAGTAATCATATTTTGATCCATCCAGAAGTGGAGGTCTGTTGACATAGCCACCATCCTTGTTCATTATGCCAGAAAGTAACTTCCCTGGTCCTCACCCACGCAGAACAGGGTTCTTGCTCTGATGCCAATTGATATTCTGGCACCTACTGGCGACAGATGTCAAGACAGAAGCTATAGCAATTGTCGTACGTAATCAGTTGTAAAGCTAAGACAAATGCTCTAGCGTATGTCCACAGTAGTATAATAAACAAATGCAAGCAACAGACAATGAAGTAAATAACACAGAGAATTGTTAACCCAGTTCGGCGTAAACAACGAACTACTCTGGGGGCTACCAAGCCAGGAAGGAATCCACTATAATAGATCTAGATCTAAGCCCACAACAAACATACAAGTTTACGACTTATCTCCTAGACTCTACCCGTGCTAACTCAACCTAGGAACTCCTAAGTTTGAGACCCCGTCTCACTTCCTTTCTATCACAAACCTTGTGATTATACCAGTTATACAAACAGCGCGGTTTCACTAACCAAAAAAACAAACAGTCTCCGTACTTAAAAGCTTGGGAGAAGTTTCACAAATTACAAACCAAAACAGTCCTAAGCTTGCATCAAGTAGACACAAGAAAGGCTCACAATTAACAAGACTCAAACCCTAAAACTATATTCTTCAAATACGGCTTCAGTAGTCTTTTAGGTTTTAGTCTTCACATATATATATGACCTGAGTTAGCATGGGCTAGGTCTTCATCTTGGGTTTTAAACTTCAGCTGTCCTTTTGCAAAGTCCAGCACACATGAAATGGAAAGAATCACTTGTTACCATAAATGGCGTAGCATCTTCTGGAAAATACTTCTTGGTGCAGCCGCCTTATAAACCCTTGTTTAAAACGTGCGTCTTGATAAACAAGTAAGGCGAAAATAGTGCTTCAGAGAATCTTCAAAGATATGGCGCGCAAATAGAGCATTAATTACCGGCATGACAAATGTTGTACCCACATGCTACGGCATCTGGTCCAACATCTTGCTTGAACTTGTTTATGCAAAATGAGGCCAACATACAAAACACCAACAGTTACACCTCTCAATAACGCTTTAACGAATACAAATTTTACAAAATCCACTATTGGATAGAAAGTTTATATCATATAGATCATCTATATTAAATTTTACAAAAATACAGAATCGTTTGATATGTTACTGAGAACGATGAAGATTAACGGTTTATATGTTTTTATTGAATACCGTTAACCTTGATGTGTTTCATTAACATTTCAAACGATGTTAGATTTTTGTAAAATTTAAAATAGATATCTATATGATATAAACTTCCTATCCAACGGTGGATTTGTAAAATTTGTTTGCATTAAAGTATTATTGAGAGGTGTAACATTTGATGTTAAACAAGTTGGTGTCATTTTATCCTGATCCATGTTTAAATATATAACATGTTTAATTATTGGCTTAATTATACTTTTGGTTCCTTATCTTTATTTTAGGTTTCAAATTGGTACCTTATCTTTTAAAAGTTTCAAGTTTGTGTACCTTATCTTTTCTCCAGGTTTCAAATTGGTACCTTCCGTCAATTTTTTAACTATTACTGTTAAATTTTGACACGTGGCAATTTTTGGGACATATAAATTAATGACACGTGTACAAATTTAATGGTAATAGTTAAAAAATTGACAGAACGTACCAATTTGAAACCTGAAGAAAAGATAAGGTACCAACTTGAAACTTTTAAATGATAAGTTACAAATTTGAAACCTAAAATAAAGATAAGGAACTAAAAGTGTAATTAATCCTTAATTATTTTAAGGAAAATGATGAATAGCACCACACATTAATCATGCAGTGAGCCAATTGACGTTTACTTTTACTTCTCCCTAGCGGCGGAAGGATATATTGAAATTTGGTGGATTCAAGTATTTGTGTTTTTGGATTGATTCAAATTAAAAAAAAAAAAAGTATTTGTGTTTTTGGAGAGTGCTAAAGATATAAAATATTTAAAACTTTATTGTGAGCAGTAATTACCTCCAGAGCTAAGAGTAAATGCATGTTCTTTACGACCATCAAATATTAGTTCAATTATCATAATAGTAAGTTAAGACCATCACGAAGAGAAGTATTCTCTTCTTTTATTTTGGAAATGTTTAAGTTTTGACTGCGTGACACACTACGTAGTTTTAGTTAATTCTAAAATATCCACAATTGCTTCTTCACATCTTCAACAATCACCGGATCTTCAACAATCATTGGATCTTGAACAATTATAGGAAGAGATGTTTTCTCTTCGTTCTTTTCTTCGACAATTTGTGAAGAGAAGTTTAATCTTCTTTCTTTTCTTGTTCAATTTCATAAAGAAAACTAGTCTTTTCTTTCTTATTTTCTTCAACATTCTCATCAAGAAAAATGTTTTTTTCTATTCAATCGTCTTTACCGATCTCATCAAGAGATCACTTCGAGCTCAAAGTATGTTTTATTTTGTGATATCAACCTTATCTAGTTGGGAATAATATATGTCTCTTCTCCCTTCACACTCTTGTACTCGAATTTCATGGTCATCCTAAGAGTAATAACTATTGAAATATTCTCGCTAGCAAAAAAAAAACGATTGAAATATTCTTACGTGTGCACTCATTCATGCATCTTTAGTTCACCAACGGCTTCACAAACACACTAAATTTAAGCGTATTTAGATATTGTTTCTCTAAACCATCATAGAGTGAGAATAGCTTCAACTTGTCTTTTTCAATCCAATCAGCGAATCTAAGAGACTTTCCATTGAGACGCAACAGACACTTTGTGCTAAAACCTGTTTATATATTACTTATACAGTTAGTAAAACAAATTTCAAATATAATTATCTTTTTTAAACAAAATTTAAGAGGACAGATTTCTCTAAGTCAACATTAGTGTTAAATATATTTTTGACACTTTAAAAATTTTAAGTTTTATTTATTGTCTCTTAGAAAAAATTTCAGTTTTTAGTCTATAAGATTATGCTACAAGTAGTTTTAGTCCATGTTATTAAGTCACTAAAAGAAAATACAGGATTAGCTATGACCAATTTTGTAGCTAATTCGTAGCTAATCTCTAGTAAAACTGAGTTTGCTACGAATTTGTTGTGAATTAGCTGTCGTATAGGCCGTAGCATGGATTGGGCGGCAAATCATCTATCAAAAAATTTCCTAGCTAAGTTGCAACTAATATAAAGAAAATCCTAGCTAGTTCTCAACTAATACCTAGTTAAATAATGTTCAAAAGATTATATTTCCCAACTAAATCGCTAGGATATTGCCACAATAAATCTCTAGCTACATATTCCTAGTAATTTGGCAGCCATATCCAAGCTTTTAATTTGATTTTTTCGTAATTATATTTTTTATAATTTTCAAAAGTCTTTCTAAGTACTATTTACATAACACACATTTTGAAGGTTTCTTAAATGTCTATGTGATTAAGCGTTGGTTTAAATCATTCAATTTTAAAAATCTATTAATCGTTTTTTCTCATGCAAACCTATATCTACATGGTGAAAAACATGAAAACAGAACTTGAAAGTAACCCACGTAATCATTAAATCACACAACTGATTATAACTTACTACACATACTGATCAGATACTACAAAACTGATTATACTTAAATCACTAACAATATATTCAAAATTTGTTAAAATCCCATCTTACTTGATGAAAACTAGATGCAAAAACCAAGTTACCAAGTGTAAGTAGGACGACATCTCATGTTGAGATACAAACATGACCATATGAAGACTCCGTTCTTGCTTAGTCTTCGTCCATGCCAGCAGGTTGCTCTCTCCTGCCAGGTCCCCCAGCCGGTTTCGCCATAATAATCTGAAAACATTAAAATACCATAACAATAAATTTATGCAAAAGGGAAAATGGATGAAAATCATGCATCCAATTTCATACAAGATGAATACTCAACGTCAAAATAAGAATACATAGGAGCATTTGTTCCCCTCAAGTTATGCCATTTAAGTAACTACAATGTCAATACTTAACCATTCAAGCACCGAAGAATTTCTTGCAAGATTGATGAAGGAAGCAATCACTACTCACCAGTCTAAGAACATCAGGGAAAGAATTATAGTAATGTCAATTGTTCCTGCTCGTAAGTCGTAACCATGCAGTTTCGGTAAATACTCAATTATTTTAGGCAAATTGTGTTTGATATGCCGATAAATAAATGGTTATTCCATTAACATGACTCACCCTCCTAGATTAAGCCTAACAGTTTCTTTTATCATTATCAGCCATATTTCATATACATATAACACCCATGAGATGAATAAAAAATTACATCAAGTATAAAGCATAAACCATTCAAATAGATTTATTTATACCTCAGTTTCTGCAACCCTGAGAGGTGGTTCAATACAAACTCACAGGTCTACTTATTCCCACCTTTATCGATTATATATACTACTGTTCTTGTGAGATATGCCACTGCTACTTTCACCTTTGTTGGCGTAATTTTCTGAAACAAAATGGAACAGAAACTTATCATCCATTGATGCAATGGAATACAGAGACAACAAGTGCAAATTCTTTGAAATAAAGTACTCCATGGTTGACATAAACTCAGATGGAAACACAAAGATCAATTAGAAACAGAGAAGCAAATGGATAAGACAAAGAGAACATTGAAGAAAACACAAAGATACAAAATCAGACAAGGTTACATAAATCTCTACAGACAATTTAAACAATTACCTCAGGTCGCTCAAGCTCAACGTGTTCTAAAACAAAGCAGCCACTTTTGAATGAACCTTCAAACTTTATCATAAGCCTATCTGCTATATTTGTTCGGCATATTGGACATTCAGATCATGCATGTGAACAAGATTTACAAGCTGCAATTCCTGCAAAAGTAAACAATTTGTAATTCATATTCAAAAGAAAAAAAGTGAATGCAAAGGAAATTTGATAAGAAATGACTACAACAGAAATGACGGAATGGAAGAAGAATTGCCGCAGTTGAAGATTCAAAGCACATTTTACAAACATGAGAATTGGCATCCCCATTACCAAGATGCTTGAGTTCTTTTTCCTTTCTAGGTACTCTGTTGCTTGTACCTGAAATGATCATATGACAACAGAATTAGCAGTGAACAAATGAATATTTATATTATAATGCACAAATTCTTGAAAGAATATGAAAATCAACTTTAGAAAAAAAGACACACCATAATAAACAACTCATAAATGACACACTTCCACAGATTGGGTTAAATGATATAACTCATAAATGAAAGAACTATTATACCGGTGTGAGAAAAGCCACTATGGGTTAAATGATAAAGCACAATTTTTGGGCACCTCCTCCTGTTTAACAATCCAGTCCCTTCCCTTTATGTTGGTTGCTTTCTGGTACATAAATGTTCACACTATGTACTACCTTTCAGGTATGCACTAATAAGTAAATCTAATGAACCTTTAGATACACTCCTCCTTATGATAAATGTACATTTTTACTGCAGCAGAACTGTGTGCATATGTGCACACACTGCCAAACTTGGCAGATAAAGATCCGTTGAAGCTAAGACTACATTCTATGAAGTGGTATCAGTCCAAGTGTGTGACTGCAACATCAACAATTATAGTCCTAGTCCTACATTCTAAAAGTATACCACAAGATATATGTACCAGAACTTTCCAGAGATAATGGACGCGACTTGCACAAAGCTTGTTATGTAGATAACGTCATGTAAATAGCTGCAAAATATGACCGGTAGTAAGTAAAAAATTATCATACAATTAAAATATATTACATAGTATACCAACCTATAGCACTAGCGCTACCTTGTATGACAAGAAATTTATATCCAAAAACTGTAAAAGCTGAAACAACTACCGTCTCATATTTTCTTGTAGTGAGTCAAGGGTATATTTTTTAGGGTTAAATATGTTTTTTGTCCTTATAATTTCATAGAATTTCGTTTTTAATCCTTGAAGATGTTTTTCGCACTTTTTAGTCCCTCATGTTTTTTTAGTCAATATTTTTAGTCCTTACTTTTCATTCAACTCGTCTATATCATTTGAAATTATAAATTTTTTTCGTGGTCATGTTTAGTACATTATATGAATATCTCTTACAAAATTTAATTTTTTTTAACAAGAGATGAATTAAACATGGTAATAAAAACCGAACCGGACCGACCGGTTCGACCGGGAACCGGACCAGCATCCGGTTTATAACAGCTTGAAAACCGCATGGTCAGTAAACCGGAAAATAAACCGGAAAACCGGTAAAAACCGGAAAAACCGCGATTTATGCGGTTCCACAGGTTGAACCGCGTTTTGTTTTTCTGGCAAAAGAGAGATCGATCTGTTTTTAAATAGTAGAAGAAGAAGATAATAAGATGATATGTTGCTATTCATTAACATAAATAAGAAGAAACAAAACAAATAAATTAAGAGCTCAAGACAAAGAACCAAAGATCTGGAAGAGAAAAGGGTATCAGTATTTAGAACTGACAAATAAAGAATTGAAGACTTTGAAGTTGGTTAAGTATAGATGAGGAAATACTGAAATAGCAATATATTAGTGGCTGGCGGCTACCTGCTGCATTCATCTGTGTGCTTGCATTCATCTATCAAATTAGGGTTTTTAATACTACAATGGGCTTGGATCATGGGCCAAAGAATAAATCTATTAAAATCATAACATTTTTTTACACATGGTAAAAAATACTACTCTTTTGACTAAATTAAAAATAAATCATGTAGAATGACAACTTGTTAAGTGAAGTGAGCCTTGTATTTTTTAGGAAAAGCATATAAATTTTTTATTTTTTATTTATTAATAATGTAAAAAATAATTATTTATTTATTATTATTTTATTTTATATTATAAAATAAATAAAAACATATATAATTAAAAACAGTTCGACCCCGGTTAAACCCCGGTCTAACCTTCGAACCTTCAACCCCTGAGCACACTAGTTCAATGACCGGTTCGGTTCTGATTACCTTGGAATTAAATATGAATTTTTTAGTTTTTTGCACATAAAAATTCATAAATAATTCATCTTATGTTAAAAAATTCTAAATTTTTATCGGAGATGTTCTTATAATATTATAAACATGAATACAAAAATGCGAAAGTATACAAGAGTTTGATTAAAAGTATGGACTAAAAACAGTGACTGATAAAACTTTAGGGACTAAAAAGTGCGAAAAAAATCTCCAGGGGTTAAAAACGAAATTATTCTAGAAAACTATAGGGATCAAAATCATATTTAACCCTATTTTTTAATGACATTTTTTTATCCAATTTTAGAACATTATGAAAAGATTCTCCATAAAAAATGAGTTCAAAATTTAAGTTTTTGGTTTAAACTTTTGTTACTTTTATTTTATACTTATACCATTTAAAAATTCCATATTTAATTTATTTCGTTTTAGAAAATTCCAAATTTTTGTGGATGAAGTTTTTATATTTTATTAAACATGCTTGTGAAAAATTAATTCAAAAATTTAAAACCTGGAGGATAATTAAACATGTTTTGTTTCAATAGAAATTAAAATTAATTTCAAATATGTAACAAAAACAAAAGGTAATTTCAAATAAGGGTTTTTCTATCATGTGCAAATTTGCACATGTTAAGAAGTTTAAAATAATAAATTTGTATTGGAATTTGTGTATTTTATATTAAATATATAATATTTTAATAAATAATTTTTGTTTTTTAATAAAAAGTTACTACTTTAATAATTCTTAACATGTGCAATGTTGCACATGTTAGACAACCCCTTCAAATAATTAAACTTAAATGATCGATGAACTCTATTAAAAGAAGAATCATACCGGAGATAACCAACTTTAATTTTCAAGTAAAACAAGTTTTATCAAACTTTTTAATGTATGACATTTTTTTGTTTAATAAAAATAGTACAACTTTTTATGAGAACAAAAATTAAGCTTAAAATAAGCCAATTCAAACGGGGTCTAAAAATATATTTTGCTTTATTTTCTATAATCAATTTTAACTTTTAATTTAACACAATTGCTTTGTTATAGTTTTTGACCTAAAAATTGGTTTGTTATTACTAATTAGTTCTTGTGTGACAAACCAAAAACTCGCAAATAATACATTTTTCAAAAATTAAAAGTAAATTTGTCAAAATAAATAAATAAATTAAAAGTAAATAAAATATTGAAATAATGAAATAATTTATTTTGTCAAGTAATTTAATAGTTAGAAACTTAGTCTTTCAACTAAAGAGTTAGAAACTTAGGATCCGTTTGAATAAACTCTTATGCTTAATAAGCTATTTATGTTTGAATATGTTCATTAAAAAGTACTTTTGTAAATTAAAGTGTTTGGATGTCTCATTATTATATAAACAATTATAAACTTAAGATTGACTTTAAATAAAAATAAATAAATTTAATATTGACTCGAAAAGATAATTTTTTTTAAAAAAAAAGTGGGATAGTTTTTAAGAGATAAGTGTCGATAAATAAAAAAATAACCGCAAAAAAATCAAGAGGACACATTTAAGATTGATTTAAAAACTAAATTCTACAAAATATGTTAATAATATCCAAAAAAAATGTTAATATATTGTGTAAAATGGAGTAGGCGGAATTCGAAGCGGGATCCTTTTCCACAAGCTCCATGTTAAGCCCAATGATAAGCATATCTCTTATATTATAAGCTTGTTCCGTTTTGCTATTCTTAACCCTAATTTTTTTCCCGCTCTTTTTTCCTCTCATTTTACCCTAAAATATTAAAATAAATTAAAAAAAGGCCTCACCGAGAATCGAACTCGCAACATTTAATATTTATTTTGTGTTTTTTGCCACTACACTACATCAATCAAGTTGTTATTATTTTGCAATCAACATCTAATAAATATGGAATCTCTCACCATGTTAAATATTTATGGGATATATATAATATAATATATTAATAATAATATATGGGATATATTTAAAGTTTTTTTTTCGGTAGACATTAGACATATTACCCGTATTCAAGTATTATATAATAATAATATATTATAATAATAATAATATATAATATAATATATAATAATAATAGTAGAAAGTTAATATAATAATAATAATAATAGATAAATATTTAACATGGTGAGAGATTCCATATTTATTAGACGTTGATTGCAAAATAATAATAACTTGATTGATGTAGTGTAGTGGCAAAAAATACAAAATAGATCTTAAATGTTGCGGGTTCGATTCTCGGTGAGGCCTTTTTTAAACATTTTATTTTAATATTTTAGGGTAAAATGAGAGGGAAAAAGAGCGGGAAAAAAATTAGGGTTAAGGATAGCAAAACGGAACAAGCTTATAATATAAGAGATATATACAACATAACAAACTCTCAAAAATTTATGATCACTTATTTGATATACATACACAACATAACCAACTCTTTTGAAATATATCTCATATTATTATATTATATATACACCATAACAAACTCTCAAAAATTTATGATCACTTATTTGATATACATACACGTTGATTTCACGTTGATGATTCACGTTGATTTTTTTTAGAAGTCAAACAATGTTTGTTTGAGAGAAAATTCAGTTTTTTATCTTTGAAAGTGTATATGAATTGGTTTATTTACAAATAAAGTTTCTTAAGTGTCTATGTTTGTTTGAAAGTTTTTTTATATTTGTATTTTTATGTATGTCAATGCTGGTTTTTAACGGTATATTTCACAGGTTTGCAATTGTCGTTGTTTGCAGTCTAACCGGCTCCTTTGTTGTTTCCTCACAAATTTCATCTATTATCTCCTTCATCCCTCAAACTCACATCTATTATTTTGGTTCTGTGGACAGGTTCTCCTTCAATGCTACAATAAAAATGGTTAATCTTAATCCTTTTACTAATCTTTCTCTAAATTTATTGAGAGGTTTGAAAATATTTTTATAAGTGTTAGTTGTTTATCTTTATAATTACATTTTTATATTTTTCCTTACTTTTTTTTATTCATACAATAATAGGTCCTTTAAATCATAATCCTGCAACGGATCGAGAGAAGTTGATCGATGCTTTTTAGCTGCTGATGTTACTTCTGGCATGTTGGTATCATTTGTATATTGATGTTTTTTGTATACTGATGTTTAATTTTATTTTTTATTTTTTTTTGTAAAAAGTTCCAATTTTTTTTTTTTGTATACAGAAGTTGATCAATGTTTTTCAAGTGCTGATGTAAATCCTGGGAGATGGAAGAGATGAAAGAGATAATCCTTTTTACATGACGGAACCATACTTCGTTCTTAATACTTAAACTTTATGGTTAATGTTGTTCTTTTGAGTTGGGAACCTTATCAATTTTTTTTTATTTTGTTAGTTTTTGTATTTTAACTTTTCAATTAATCTGATTATTATAATGAAAAATATGATTTTGAAAAAATGCAAAAGTTTCCAGCCATTTGAAATCCATTGTCTTCTTATGTTGACTTGAATATATTTATTGTTCTTACGCTTTCTTATATTTAGGATAACAAATTTCAAATAAATTAATATATTCGATCAACAAACAGAACATTGGTTATTCTTATAAAAAACTGAACATATTGGTTATCAATTCTGATATTTTACTTTTATTCAACAAAATTACATCCAACTAAAAATATAAAATCTTGCCTTGGCAAAAATAAAAATCTTGCCTTACAAATACAAATAGAACCCGTTGTTATGGCTTATACGATAATTATGCAACATTTTTTATTTTTCGATTGTTATTTTATTTTATAATCTTAGACTATTTTATGTGATTTCTATATGTGATTTTTTTATAATCTTAGACTAATTTAAATCATATAACTGACACTCCACAAAACCCGTGCAACGCACGGGTTGCAATCTAGTTATGAGAGCTTAATAAAATATGACATACGTAACTTTAACTTATGAAATTGTGATATGCACTTATTATTAATTTACCCAAACACTAATATAACGACTTATCTTGATGGATAACTCCACATAAGCTTAAAATAAATTAATCCAAACGGGTTCTTAATCTTTTAACTAAACTAAAATAAGGCCCGTTTGGATTAGCTTATACAAACAGCTTATGCAATTTTTTATGTATTTTTATAAGTTTGTCAAGGTAGTTTATGATAAAATAGCTTATAAAAATACAATTTTCACTATTGTAAACTTAGAAAATAACATAAAACCTAATTTATATTATATAAATTGTTTGCATAAGTTCAAAAATAAGATAATCCAAACAGCCCATATAGTAAATGATTTTGCTTTGGATTTTTATTTTTTGAATAAAAAGAGGGCCAAAGCAAAAAAAAAAAAAAAGAAGATCTTTCTAGGGATTGTTGTCCCCATAACATTAACTAACAATTAATTAGTCAGATAAATTAAACAAAACTCATAAATCAGTCTCCTCATATTGGTATCGAAGATTCACTAATGCACCTAGGGGTAATCGTATCCGAACCAATCCAAAAGTAAAATCGCAAACCGAACCAATCCAAACCGAAACAGCAAAAAATAACATTTATTTTAAACCGCGCGGGTCATTTTTCTTCTAAACCGCGTGGTTTGGTTTGGTTTGCGGTTTTCATTTTAGAAAACCGAACCAAACCGCAATACATAACTTAACTCTATCAACTAGTAGCAATCAACCTATTACATTGTCAAACTTAGCAAACCCAACCCAAGTTAAGTCCATAAAACAGTAGGCTGTCCCTAAATGCACCTATTCACTTCACGTGGTAAGAATGACACACCGTAATCTCCTATAAAATTCTACAAATATTCGATACAACCTCACAGAATAATCTCACAAAATCTTTTTAAATTTTAAAAAAACTAGTCGGAAGCCCGTGCGTTGCACGGGTTCGGCGGAACGCCATTTATATGTCAATCATGGTTGTTGTCAATCATGGTTGTTGTCGATCATGTTAAATTAAATGTAATTAAGCAGGTAAAGTAGTTATTTGAGAAATCAAGTATAGAAAAGTAAACAGTAGCGTTGAAGGGATATTATAAAGGTTCAAAAAAAGTAGGCACAACACAAAAGAGGATACAAACTTGATTATAAAAATTGTAACGCCATGACATTGCTTATAACATGAAGTAATGTTCAATTTGGTAGAAGGCCACATCAAATTTTATA